>JANCRA010000126.1:835018-907518 GCA_024362935.1 Setophaga petechia | reverse complement strand
CCAGCTCCCAGGGGGTTTTTCCAGCTCCCAGGGGGTTTCTCCAGCTCCCAGAGGGTTTCCCCAGCTCCCAGGGGGTTTCTCCAGCTCCCAGAGGGTTTCCCCAGCTCCCAGGGGGTTTCTCCAGCTCCCAGGGGGTTTCTCCAGCTCCCAAGGGGTTTCTCCATCTCCCAAGGGGTTTCTCCAGCTCCCAAGGGGTCTCTCCAGCTCCCAAGGGGTCTCTCCAGCTCCCAGGGGGTTTCTCCAGCTCCCAGGGGGTTTCTCCAGCTCCCAGGGGGTTTCTCCAGCCCCCAGGGGGTTTCTCCAGCCCCCGAGGGGTTTCTCCAGCTCCCAAGGGGTTTCTCCAGTTCCCAGGGGGTTTCTCCAGCTCCCAGGGGGGTTTCTCCAGCTCCCAGGGGGTTTTCCCAGCCTCCAAGGGGTTTCTCCAGCTCCCAAGGGGGTTTCTCCAGCCCCCGAGGGGTTTCTCCAGCTCCCAGGGGGTTTCTCCAGTTCCCAGGGGGTTTCTCCAGCCCCCGAGGGGTTTCCCCAGCTCAGGGGAGCTCTCAGCTCTGGATGTTCCCCGGCTCCCAAGGCTCTTCTCCAGCTCCAGGGCAGGATGGGCAGGTGCCAGCAGGGACAGGAGCCACCCCAGGACGGCGTGACCAGGGCAGGGACCCCGCGCCCCCACAGGTGACCCCCCTGGTGCCGCTGGAGTCCCCGCGCGGCCCCGTCCCCGCGCTGGATGCCCCGGAGCGCACCTGGCCCAGGTGACGCCGCGCTCCTCCCGCCAGCCGCGGGGCAGCACGGGCCCGGCGTGCGAGCTGAGCTGCAGGCGGAAGGTGCGGCGGTGGCCCCAGCGGTTCCGCCGGCGCGGGTTGGAGAAGAGCAGGTAGCGCGGCGCGGGCCGGTGCAGCGGCAGCGCGGCCTCGCGCTCCCGCCGCCGCGGCTCCCGGTGCAGCCAGGGCTGCACCACGCGCGCCCCCCGCGCTCCAGGGGTTGGAGATGTTCTCGAAGCGGATGTCCATCGTCTCGAAGCTGTTCCCGGAGCCTGCGGGGACCGCGCGTCGGTGGAGGGGACACGGTGGCGCAGCCCCACCCCAGGGTGAGGGTGGGACGCTGCCGAGGTGTCACCGTGGAGGGTGGGACACCGCAGGGGTGTCGCCGTCAATGTGGACTGGGAGATGCCAACATGGAGGGCTGAGATGCCACCCCCATGGGGGGCTGTGACCCCACAACCAAACCTTCGTGGTGGGCTGGGGTCCAGTTTGGTACACCAGCATGGAGAGGAGGGCCTTTGAGGAGGTGCCACCATGGTGGGCTGGGACACCTTGGAGATGCCACCATGGAGGGCTGGGACATCTTGGAGATGCCACCATGGTGGGTTGGGACACCTTGGAGATGCCACCATGGAGGGCTGGGACACCTTGGAGATGCCACCACCACAGGGGGCTGGGGACACCTTGGAGATGCCACCATGGAGGGCTGGGACATCTTGGAGATGCCACCATGGAGGGCTGGGACACCTTGGAGATGCCACCACCACAGGGGGCTGGGGACACCTTGGAGATGCCACCATGGAGGGCTGGGACACCTTGGAGATGCCACCATGGTGGGCTGGGACATCTTGGAGATGCCACCACCACAGGGAACTGAGACACCAGGAGATGCTACCGTGGACGTGGCCTGGGAAATATCACCCTGGGGGACTGAGACTCCACAGAGATGCCACCACGAGGGGCTGGGACCCCGGGCAGATGCCATCACCCAATGGGGGGCTGGGACCCTGCAGAGATGCCATAGAGGGCTGAAGCCCTCCAGATGTCACCAGGGCGGGGAGATCCCGCCACCATGGAGGGACGTGACCCTGCAGAGATGCCACCACGGAGGGGATCATCATCTGAGGGTGCGGGTGACGCCCAGGTGACACCACCCGTTCCAGAAACAAGGCACCTCAGCCCCTGGAGACCCTCCCCACGGCCAGGGGGTGTCGGGAGCCTTCACCTGCCACATCCAGGTCCACCTTGTAGTGCACCAGGTGCGTGTGGATGTTGCCCAGGAGGTGGCTGTGCACGCGGCTGCCGTAGCGCCGGCCCTGGGGCGTGTAGAAGGTGGCGTGGATGTAGCCGGTGGCGTGCACCTTGGCCTCCAGGACGCCGTTGGGGTAGAGCAGGAAGTCCCAGATGTAGTCGTAGTTGTAGACGGTGGAGGTGGTCCTGAGCACCAGCGCCCGCCCCTCCAGCCCCGCGTAGAAGTGGAAGCCGCCCTGGAAGTCGCTGTCGAAGTGGCGGCGCAGGGGGACGCCCGTGGGCAGCTCGAACACGCACAGGGCGCGGGGGAAGCGCACGGGGCCGTCGGCGTCCAGGAGGTGGTGGGCGTCCAGGAAGGCGGCGGTCTCGGGGCAGTCCACGCCGCGGGCCAGCTCGTAGCTGGAGGCGCCCATGGCCCAGCCCGCGTCCATGTACTTGGTCTGCATGGCGGCGGGCGAGTGGCCGCCGTAGAAGGCGATGGCCTCCTGCACGCTCAGCTCGTAGGCCACGCGCTCGCCGTCGAAGCGCACGTCGAAGAGCTGCAGGCCGGCCGAGGAGCGCAGGCGGAAGGCCAGGCTCCAGCCGCCGTACTCCAGCCGGTTCCCGCGGAGCCGGTAGCGCCGGCCCTGCGGCTCGCACACCTTGGCGCCGTGCACGTCGGTGGGCGTCCCGCTGGCGAAGCGGCCGCGGGGCTCGTAGCTGGAGAAGAGCTGGCGGGCGGGGGGCTCGGGCAGGCGGGCCAGGGGCAGCGCGCCCCGCGCGTGGCTCTCGGCCAGCTCCCGCACGCTGCCGAAGTAGCGCCCGTCGTACCAGAGCCGCAGCACGGCCCAGCGCCGCGGGTCGGGGTCGCGGTGGTCCAGCAGCACCTCCAGCCCCGCGGGGTGCAGGAAGAAGCCCTCCACGAAGCGCTGGATCACCAGCCACGTGCGGCGCTCGCCGGGGCCCAGCCCGCGCGGGGCGATGTCCGAGAAGGTCAGGCAGCGCTCCGAGCAGTTCTGGAAGCCGAAGCCGGTGGCCTCGCGCAGCAGCGGCTCCAGCGGGGCCAGCGCGGCCACCAGCGCCTCGTGCAGCAGCTCGTACTCCAGCCGGGTCATGGGGCGCGCCCAGAAGGGCACGGCCCGGCCGCCCTTAAAGGGCAGGGCCCGGTAGGAGCTGGGCCGCGGCAGCGGCCCCACGGCCAGCTCGGTGACGTTGGGCTCCGCCTGCGCCCCGAAGAAGATCACGGCCCGGGCCTCGCGCCGCGGGCGCGCCCCGCCGTGCTCCAGGAAGCGCAGCGCCGAGCGCTTGGGCGGCGGCAGCAGCTCCACCAGGAACAGCGAGTTCTTGGCCAGGGGCCCCCCCCGGCTCGGGGACAGCCCCAGCTCCGGCCGCTCCATCAGGAAGGCCCGCACGGCGCGCAGCTCCGCCGGGGACAGGTCGGCGAAGATGGACGCGGGGTCCGCGGGCTCCGCCGAGGGGCCGGAGCTGCCCGCGCTGACCAGCAGGGCCAGAGCCCAGGCCAGCCCCAGCTGCCACATCCTGGGGGACGCGGGGACAGGGGGTCAGCACCGGGGAGGGGATGGGGCTCAGCTGAGCAACCCCCGCTGCGGCAGTGCCACGATCCCAGCAAAGCTGGGGTGACCCCAGGAAAACAGGGGGGCCAAGGAGGGACCCCCAGCACAACTGGAACCACCACGGGGAGGAGCAGAGCACCCAGAAAAAACAGGAGGACCCTGGGCTGACCCCCAGTGAAGCCAGAGACACCATGGGGTGACACCCGAAAAACTGAGGGCACCATGGGGTGACCCACAAAAAACTGGGGACACCATGGGGTGACACCCGAAAAACGGGGGACACCATGGGGTGACACCCGAAAAACTGGGGACACCATGGGGTGACCTCAAAGAAACCTGGGGACACCATGGGGGGACCCCCACAACCTGCCCCCAGCCCGGAGCCCCTCAGCCCCCCCAAACCCTCCGGCATTGCAGCTGCTGAACCCCCCGGGGGCCCTGCGGACCCCCCAGTGTCGGGCCCCGGGTGCCCCCCCTCCGCAGGGAGCCCCCCACTCACCCGCGCTGGCTCTGCCGCCCCATCCGAGCCGCGCTGCCGGTCCGTGCCCGGCGCTGGGGCTCTGACCCCCCCCGGGGCACTGACCCCCCCTCCCCGCCCCCCGGGGCACTGACCCCCCCCTCCCCGCCCCTCCCCGCCCCCTGCCCGCCCCGGGGTCAAGGCCACCGGCAGGGCCGTGTCCCCGCTGTCCCCCCCGGGCTGTCCCCCCGGGCTGTCCCCGCTGTCCCCCGGGCTGTGCCCCCCCGCACCCCCCATTCCGCACCTTCGCTCTCTCCGCCGCATCGCGCCCGGGCGGGGGGGGCACGGAGGGACCCCCGGTCCCGCCCCCCGCCCCCGCGGGTTAATGATCACCGGGGCCGCCCGGTCCTTGTCCCCCCCGCGCCGGGGGGGTCGGAGCGATCAAATTCCGGGACCTGCGGGAGGAGAGCCGGGAGATCCCCGGGAGCCGCGGGGGCGCGGGGCGGGCTGGGGGCGCTCCGGACCCCCCCGAGCCCCCGGCCCGCCCCCCGCCCCCAAAGCATCCGCACGGACACGGACCGGGCATCCTCGGCTGCATCCCGTGTCCATGGAAACGCGTCCCGGCCCGCCCGTTGCCATGGAAACGGGGCGCCGACCCCCAGAGCCCGCATGGGAAGGGGGCTCTGACCCCCCCCAAAACTGCATCCCGTCCCCATGGCAACGCATCCTCGGGCCCTCCTCCCGGACCGGGGATGAAGGGGTTAAAAACCCCAAAAAGGGAAAATCGGCACAAAAAGGCACAAAAAGGGGGCGCGGGTGGCTTTAACAAAGCCAAAATTCGGGGTGAGGGGTTTGAAAGGAAAATAAAATAGTTTATATATATATATATATATATATACATATATATATATATAAAATAATATATAAATACTATTTAAAATATAAAGATATTTTAAAATCCCTTATTTTTATATATATATATATATATCTATATATATATATCTATATCTATCTATCTATCTATCTATATATATATATAAACAGGAGGACCCTTATTTTATATATATATATATATATATATATATATATATATATATATATATATATATATATATATAAATAAATAAATATATATATATATATATGTGTGTATATATATATATATATATAAAAATATATATATATAAATATATATATATATTTAAAAAAATATATATGTAAAAACTATATATATATCTAAAATAAGGGATTTTAAAAGCAAAAAAAAAAAAAATTAAAAAAGGCCAAGTGGTTTTAAAAACAATTGAAACCCCAGGAAAATCCTTTGAAAAACCCCCAAAATGGTTTCAGGGTTTTCAATATCCCCAGAGTGGGACGAGTGGTTTTAAACCCAAAAATCCCAGTATAAATCATTTTAAACACAAAGAATGGGGAAAGGGATTTTAGAACGCCCTGGAAATGGGTGAGTGCCTGAAAAAGCCCCAAATTGGGTGAGTGTGGCTTTAAATCGCCAAAAAAGTCCCAAAATAAATTATTTTTAAATAGGATAAAAAAAAGAGAAGTGATTTTAAGAGGCTGCCGGAAAAGGGATCAGGTTTTAAAAGCCCCAAATTTTGGTGAGTGGTTTTAAAAGGAAAACAGAAATTTAAAAAAGAAAGAAAAATGATAAGTGAAAAAGAAAGAAAAATGATAATTTTGAAGCCGCAATAAAAGCGGGATAAGAGGTTTTCAAAACCCACAAAAATGGCCTGAGTGGCTCCAAAGGCCCCAAAACCCGGGATAAATGGATTTTAAATCCCAAAAAACCAATTCACATACAATTTTATGTGTAATATATATATTTACATTTCTATATATCTCTATAGATTTGTATTTATATATACCAATATATAGAGATATATAGAAATGTAAAGATATAAATCTATAATTACAATTATATATACTAATTATATATAATTAGTATACTAATTATATATATAATATATATATAATATATATATATATATATAAATATATATATAATATATATATAATATATATAATATATATATTGTGTATATATATAATTAATATATATGTAATATATATATTTATTGTATATATATGTAATATATATTTATTGTATATATATAATATACAATAAATCTATAATTACAATTATTATTATATTTATAAATATATCAATCTATAATTACAATATAAAAATCTATAAATAAATCTATAAATCTATAATTAAATAGATAAATCTAGAATTATAATTATAAATTATATAATTTGGAGGTGTAAGTTTGTAAATCTATAAATCTATAAATCTATAAATACAAATTATAAATTTATAATTATAATTATAGATTTATATATTTAATTCTAGATTTATATATGTAATGATAGATTTTTATATTGTAATTGTAGATTTTTATATTTATAAATCTATAAATCTATAAATACAAATTAGAAATTTATAATTATAATTATAGATTTATGTATTTAATTATAGATTTATAGATTTAATTATAGACTTTTAGATTTATAGATTTATAGATTTTATTATAGATTTTTATATCGTAATTATAGATTTATATATTTAAGTATAGATTTATATATTTAATTATAGATTTTTATATTGTAATTATAGTTTTATATATTTAATTATAGATTTATATATTTAATTATCGATTTATATATTTAATTATAGATTTTTAGATCTATAGATTTATAAATTTAGTTATAGATTTTTATATCGTAATTATAGATTTATATATTTATAAATATAAAAATCTATAAATACAAATCTATAGAGATATATAGAAATGTAAGTATATATAATTCACATTAAATTTTATGTGAATTGTTTTTTTTTAAATGGCCAATTGCTGCCAGCTGTGTCAGACTCTCTGAGTCAATTCTGAAGAAATAAATAAATAAAATATTAAATAAATAAAATTCTTTTTATTATTATTCTTGTTAAATTTTTTGATGCATTTTTTAAAGTATAGTTTTAATATACTATTTTTAATATAATTTAAATGCATAGAATAATAAATGAATATTTTGAACACATGGAGTCAAATTCTTGTCTCACCTCGTCCTGGGAACCCTCACAAACAGCAGAGCTGAAAAGCTTTTAAAACATGGGGGAAAAATAAAAACCATGCAGGGTGTGTGGTTATTAAAGCCAAAAAAAGCAGCAAATCATTAAAACAAAAAAAGAGAAGAGGTAATTGGCTTAATAAACCCCAAAATTGCAATAAGTGGTTTTAAAGGCAAAATAAATCCTAGGATATATTATTTATAGAACAATTAAAAAAAGGATAATTGGTTTTGTGAGTATGAAAAATGGGGAAAATTATTTTAAAAGTGAAGGAAAAAAAAGAAATTATTTTAAAAGCACAAGAAACCTTCAGGATGGGCGGTTTTAAAAACCAAAAAATGTAAAACCTCCAAAATGGTGATGGCTTCTGAAAAGGCCCCAAAATTGGGAAAAGGGGAGGAGAAAGGAAAAGAAAGGAAAGAAAAAGAGAAAGGGAAGAAAAGGAGAAAGGAAAAGGGAAAGGAAAGGAAAAAAAGAGAAAGGGAAGAAAATGGGAAAGGAAAGAAAACGGAAAGAAAAAGAGAAAGGAAAGAAAAAGAAAAAGGGAAAGAAAAAGGGAAAGGAAAGAAAAAGAGAAATGAAAGAAAATGGGAAGAAAAAGGGAATGGAAAGAGAAAGAGAAAGAAAAGAGAAAAAGAGAAAGGAAAGAAAAAGGGAATGGAAAGAAAATGGGAAAGGAAAGGAAAGAAAAAGAGAAATTAAAGAAAATGGGAAAGAAAAAGAGAAAGGAAAGAGAAAGGAAAAGGGAAAGGAAATGAAAGAAAAAGAGAAAGGGAAGAAAAAGAAAAAGGAAAATAAAAAAGGAAAGAGAATGGGAAAGAGAAAGGAAAGGAAAGAAAAAGGGAAAGGAAAGAAAAATGAAAGAAAAAGGGAAAGAAAAGGAGAAAGGAAAGAAAAAGAAAAAGGAAAAGTGCTTTTAAAATGGGTAAAGTGGTTTCACACACATCCTCCCCATAATAATAAATCAATAATAATAAGTAAATAATATTTATTTCTTTTAAAATCAATAATTTTAAAAGCCAAAAAAGGAACGGGACGAGGGAATTCCACAAATCCGGGACGAGCGGCCCTGAAAGGGCCCAAAATTGGGAAAAGAGGAGGAGAAAGGAAAAGAAAAGAAAGAAAAAGAGAAAGAAAAGAGAAAAAGAAAAAGAGAAAGAAAAGAAAAGGAGAAAGGAAAGAAAAAGAAAAAGGAAAAATGCTTTTAAAATGGGGTAAATGGTTTAGCACACATCCTCCCCATAATAATAAATCAATAATAATAATAGGTAAATAATATTTATTTCTTTTAAAACAAATAATTTTAAAAGCCGAAAAAGGAACGGGATGAGGGAATTCCACAAATCTGGGACGAGCGGCCCTGAAAGGGCCCAAAATTGGGAAAAGCCCCGGAGAAATCCCTGCAAGGCAAAGCAGCGACAATGGGGCTGAGAGCTCCCAAAAATGGAATAAATTGGTTTAAAAATAAAAGATTTAATAAAGTTTTTAACCAGGGACAATGGGGCTGAGAGCTCCCAAAATGGAATAAATTGGTTTAAAATAAAAGTTTTTAATAAAGTTTTTAACCAGGGACAATGGGGCTGAGAGCTCCCAAAAACGGAATAAATTGGTTTAAAAATAAAAGTTTTTAATAAAGTTTTTAACCAGGGACAATGGGGCTGAGAGCTCCCAAAAATGGAATAAATTGGTTTAAAAATAAAAGTTTTTAATAAAGTTTTTAACCAGGGACAATGGGGCTGAGAGTTCCCAAAAACGGAATAAATTGGTTTAAAAATAAAAGATTTTAATAAAGTTTTTAACCAGGGACAATGGGGCTGAGAGCTCCCAAAATGGAATAAATTGGTTTAAAAATAAAAGTTTTTAATAAAGGGCATGAGCGGTCAGAAAAAACTCCAAAAACCCAGAATAAATGGATTTAAAAGGAAAAAACAAAAGAAAAGCCAAACCAAAATCAAAACAAACAAAAAAACACAAACACAAAAAATCAAATGTGAAGTGGTTCGAGGGGATTTAAAAACTTTGAAAATGGGACGAGAATTTTAAATGAAAAAAATAAATAAAATAAAACAGAAAAAAACCCACAAAAACCCAGTGGAAGTGATGGAAAACCCCAAAAATGAAAATACAAAATCCACTGGAAGTGATGGAAAACCCCAAAAATGAAAATACAAAATCCACTGGAAGTGATGGAAAACCCCAGAAATGAAAATACAAAATCCACTGGAAGTGATGGAAAACCCCAAAAATGAAAATACAAACCCCACTGGAAGTGATGGAAAACCCAAAATTCTGGGGTGAGTTGTTCTAAAAGGCCCCAACACGGGATGAGCTCTGAAACCTCAAAAATTGGGTTTGAGGAGGTTTGAGGAGCCCCAGAAATGGATAAAAGGGTTTGAAAACCCCCCAAAAAGAAAATAAATATTAAATAAAAATAAATAATAAATAATAAATAGAAATAAATAATAAATGATAAATGATAAATAATAAATAAAATAAATAATAAATAATAAATAAAAATAGATAATAAATAAAAATAAATAATAAATAAAAATAAATAAAAAATCAATAAAAATAAAAAATCAATAATAAATAAATAATAAATAAAAATAAATAAATCAATAAAAATAAAAAATAAATAATAAATAATAAATAATACATAATAGATAATACATAATACATAATACATAATACATAAATAATAAATAATAAATAATAAAATTAAATAAATAATAAATAAAAATAAGTAATAGATAATAAATAAAAATAAATAATAAAAATAAATAAAAAATAAAAATAAATAATAAATAAAAAATAAAAATAAAAATAAAAATAAATAATAAATAATAAATAAATAAAAAATAAAAAATAAAAAATAAAAAATAAAAAATAAAAAATAAAAAATAAAAAATAAAAAATAAAAAATAAATAATAAATAATTTTAAAAGCTAAAAAGCAGATAAGAGGTTTGAAAGTCTCAGTTGGGATAACTGAGTGTAAAATCCCCGAAATGGGATGGGAGGTTTAAATACAAAATACCCGGACAGGCCCTTTAAAAACCCCAAAATCCAGAATAAATGGATTTAAATATCAGAAATTGGGATTGCTGGTTTAAATACAAAATACCCGGACAGGCCCTTTAAAAAGCCCCAAACCCAGAATAAATGGATTTAAATATCAGAAATTGGGATGGGAGGTTTAAATACAAAATACCCGGACAGGCCCTTTAAAAACACCAAAACCCAGAATAAATGGATTTAAATATCAGAAATTGGGATTGCTGGTTTAAATATAAAATACCGGGATAGGACCTTTAAAAACCCCAAACCCAGAATAAATGGATTTAAATATCAGAAATTGGGATTGCTGGTTTAAACACAAAATACCGGGATGGGTCCTTTAAAAAGCCCAAACCCAGAATAAATGGATTTAAATATCAGAAATTGGGATTGCTGGTTTAAATATAAAATACCGGGACAGGCCCTTTAAAAAGCCCCAAACCCAGAATAAATGGATTTAAATATCAGAAATTGGGATTGCTGGTTTAAATATAAAATACCGGGACAGGCCCTTTAAAAACACCAAACCCAGAATAAATGGATTTAAATATCAGAAATTGGGATGGGAGGTTTAAATACAAAATACCCGGACAGGCCCTTTAAAAAGCCCCAAACCCAGAATAAATGGATTTAAATATCAGAAATTCTAAAATGTCCGAGACTTTGTAAAAGCAAAACAGAACCAAACCCAACCCAACCTCTCGAAAGAACCCAAACACTCCCCAGCTTTTAGAATTTACATTTTAATTTATTTTTTTTCATAAATGATTTTTTTAAAGTCAAAAAATTGGGGTAAATGGATTTAAAGCCCTAAAATAATGGGATAAATGACAAAAGCCAACATCATCAAAAAACAAATAAATAAAATACAACAGGAACCCGGGAAAAGGATTTTAAAGGCCAAAAACCGGGACAAGCGATTTTAAATGGAAAAAGAGAGAAGGGGTTTGATAAACAGCAAAAAAATGAGGTGAGAAGTTTTGATGCAAAAAACCCCCTGGGATTAATAATTTATTTTTAATAAAATAAAATATTAAATAAAATAAAAAATAAGATAAATAAAATAAAATATAAAATAAAATAATAAAAAAAATTTAAAAATAAAATAAAATAAAATAATAAAATAAAACATATAAAATAGGATAAACAAAATAAGATATAAAATAAAATAATAAAAAAATTAAAAGTAAACACATAAAATAAAATCAATAAAATAAAATAATAAAAAACTTAAAAATAAATAAATAAAATAAAATTAAATAAATAAATAAGATAAACAAAATAAAATATAAAATAAAATAATAAAAAATTTAAAAATAAATATATAAAATAAAATAAAATATGAAATAAAATATGAAAAAAAATTAAAAATAAATAAATAAAATGAAATAAAATAAAAAAATTAAAATAAGATAAATAAAATAAAATATAAAATAAAATAATAAAAAAATTAAAAATAAAAAATAGAACAAAATAAAAATAAAATAAAAAATATAAAATAGGATAAATAAAATAAAAATTTTTTAAAATTAAAAATAAATAAATAAAATAAAATAAAATAAAACAAAATATGTAAAATAAGATAAATAAAATAAAATTAAAATAAAATAATGTATTGTGAAAAAATATCTTTAAAACAGATAAAATAAAAAATATAAATACCGTTTATAAATATATACATCCATTTATAAATATATGCATCTATTTACAAATATATAAATACCGTTTACAAATATATAAATAGCATTTATAAATATAGAAATGCCATTTATAAATATATACATCAATTCATTAATACAGAAATACAGTTTATAAATATATAAATATATTGATAAATATAGAAATATATTCTATAAATATATAAATCTATAAATACAAATATATACATTTATAGAAATACAAGCATATATGAATATATAAAAATGGATTTCTATATACACATACACATCTATATAAATATACAAACATAGAAATATAGAAGTAGACATAAATATATAAATAAAATTATGTTAAATAATATTACATATACATATATATAAATATATCAAATTAAAAATATATAAATATATAAATATATTTATATATAGATATATACATTTATATAAATATATAAATATACTAATAGACATAAATAAATAATAAAATTATTTTAAGTAAAACGATATATAAACATAGAGAAATATATAATGATAAGTATTTATAAATATAAAAATATATTTTAATATAGATATATACATTCATATAAACATATAAATATACAAACATACAAATATACATAAACACATTAATAAAATTATGTTAAATAATATATTAAATAAATATATAAATATACACATATAAAATATACAGAATCATAAATATATTTAAATACATACATGTATTTATATATAGGTACACATATATAAATATCTAAATAAAATTATGTTAAGTTATAGGGAATATAAATATGGGCATAAAGAAATATATAAATGTATGCAAATATAGAAATGTATGCAAATATATAAATATCTAAATGGATTTTTAGAAAGATATATGCATTTCTATTAATATATAAATATATATAAGGATATATGTATACTTATATATATATAAATATACATATATATATATACTTATGCATATATAAATATACATAAATATATATTAATATATTCATAAATATGTTAAGTAATATTATATATAAACATATAAACATACACATATGAAAATATATAGGATCACAAATATGCTTCCATATATAAATGTATTCTATATAGATATATATACCTATATAAATATATAAATATATAAATATATAAATATATAAATATATAAATATATAAATAAGATTATGTTATGTTATATGGAATATAGATATATAAATATATAAGTACATAAATAAAATTGGGTGAAGTAATATGATATATATATATATATATATATATATATATATAATAGTTTATATGTATAAATAAATTATAATTTTATTTTTATATATATAAATATTTATTTATTTATTTATTTATTTATTTTATATATTTATATATATTTATGTGAAATATATGTACTAAAATACACGTTAAATACATGTATTAGACACAGTTAAATATATGTATTGAAATACCCATTAAATACACGCATTAAACACAGTTAAACATACGTATTAAAATACCCATTAAATATACATATTAAAATCACATTAAATACACGTATTAAACACAGTTAAATATATGTATTAAAATACCCATTAAATACATGTCTTAAACATAGTAAAACATATGTATTTAAATACCCATTAAATACACATATTAAACACAATTAAATATGTGTATTAAAATGCATATTAAATAAAGTATTAATGACAGTTAAATATATGTATTAAAATATATGTTAAATACAAGTATTAAACACAGTTAAACTATGTATTAAAATGCCCATTAAATACACGTATTAAACATAGTTAAATATATGTATGAAAATAATGTTAAATACATGTATTAAACACAGTTAAACATATGTATTAAAATATATTTTAAATATACGTATTAAAAACAGTTCTACATATGTATTAAATACATGCTAAATACACACATTAATCACAGTTAAACAGATGTATTAAAATACATGTTAGATACATGTGTAAACAAACATGGTTAAATATACTTATTAAAATACCCTTTAAATACACGTATTAAACACAGTTAAATACATGTATTAAAATACCCATTAAATCCATGTATTGAATAAAATATATGTATTAAAATCACATTAAACACCTGTATTGAACACAGTTAAACATATGTATTAAATACCCATTAAATCCATGTATTGAACACAAATATATGTATAAATCCCCATTAAATCCATGTATTGAACACAAATACATGTATTAAAATCACATTAAATACATGCATTAAACACAGTTAAACATATGTATTTAAATCCCCATTAAATCCATGTATTAAACACAAATATATGTATAAAATCCCATTAAATCCATGTATTGAACACAAATACATGTATAAAATCCCATTAAATCCATGTATTGGACACAATGTATAAGTCCCCATTAAATCCATGTATTGAACACAATGTATAAAACCCCAATAAATCCATGTATTGAACACAATGTATAAAATCCCAATAAATCCATGTATTGGACACAATGTATAAAATCCCATTAAATCCATGTATTGGACACAATGTATAAAATCCCAATAAATCCATGTATTGAACACAATGTATAAAACCCCAATAAATCCATGTATTGAACACAATGTATAAAATCCCAATAAATCCATGTATTGGACACAATGTATAAAATCCCATCAAATCCACGAATTAACCCTTTGTGTGTCCTTTGCCAAGGGGGTCTCTGTGTTCTGTGTGAGATCGATCTTTGGGACTGGGGGGGGTGCGGGTGTATGGGGTGTCTGGGGTGTGGGGGGGTGTGTGGAGTGTCTGGGGTGTGTGGGGTGTGTGGGGTGTGTGGGGTGTGTGGGGTGTATGGGGTGTATGGGGTGTGTGGGGTGTGTGGGGTGTGTGGGGTGTGTGGGGTGTGTGGGGTGTGTGGGGTGTGTGGGGTGTGTGGGGTGTATGGGGTGTGTGGGGTGTGTGGGGTGTGTGGGGTGTGGGGTGTGGGGGGTGTAGGGGGTCTGTGGGGTGTAGGGGGTTTAGGAGGTGTAGGGGGTGTGTGGGGTGTATGGGGTGTGTGGGGTATATGGGGTGTATGGGGTGTATGGGGTGTGTGGGGTGTATGGGGTGTGTGGGGTGTGTGGGGTGTGTGGGGTGTGTGGGGTGTGTGGGGTGTGTGGGGTGTATGGGGTGTGTGGGGTGTGGGGTGTGGGGGGTGTATGGGGTGTGTGGGGTGTATGGGGTGTATGGGGTGTGGGGGGTGTATGGGGTGTATGGGGTGTATGGGGTGTGTGGGGTGTGTGGGGTGTATGGGGTGTATGGGGTGTATGGGGTGTATGGGGTGTGGGGGGTGTATGGGGTGTATGGGGTGTATGGGGTGTGGGGGGTGTATGGGGTGTATGGGGTGTATGGGGTGTATGGGGTGTGTGGGGTGTATGGGGTGTATGGGGTGTGTGGGGTGTATGGGGTGTGTGGGGTGTATGGGGTGTATGGGGTGTATGGGGTGTATGGGGTGTGTGGGGTGTATGGGGTGTGTGGGGTCTATGGGGTGTGTGGGGTGTATGGGGTGTATGGGGTGTGTGGGGTGTGTGGGGTGTGTGGGGTGTGTGGGGTGTGTGGGGTGTATGGGGTGTGTGGGGTGTATGGGGTGTATGGGGTGTATGGGGTGTGTGGGGTGTATGGGGTGTATGGGGTGTATGGGGTGTGTGGGGTGTGTGGGGTGTATGGGGTGTGTGGGGTGTGTGGGGTGTGTGGGGTGTGTGGGGTGTGTGGGGTGTGTGGGGTGTGTGGGGTGTAGGGGGTGTGTGGGGTGTGTGGGGTGTGTGGGGTGTGTGGGGTGTGTGGGGTGTGTGGGGTGTAGGGGGTGTGTGGGGTGTATGGGGTGTGTGGGGTGTGGGGGGGTGTGTGGGGTGTGTGGGGTGTGTGGGGTGTGGGGAGTTTAGGGTTTCAGGAGCTCTGAGGGGTTCATGGAATGTGGGGGGGGTCAGGGGGTGTGAGGAATTTGGGGAGATTTGAGGGGTCTGAGGAGCTGTGGGGCTGTGAGGGTCTCAGGGAGGTTTGAGGGGTTCAGGGGTGTGTGAGGGTCTCAGGGCTGTGAGGAGCTGTAGGGGTGTGAGGGTCTCGGGGGTGTGTGAGGGGTTCAGGGGGTGTGAGGAATTTGGGTGTGACATTTGAGGGTCTCAGGGGTGTGTGAGGAGCTGTGGGGCTGTGAGGGGCTCAGGGAGGTTTGAGGGTCTCAGGAGGTTTGAGGGTCTCAGGGGGTGTGAGGAATTTGGGGAGATTTGAGGGGCTCAGGGGTGTGAGGAGCTGTAGGGGTGTGAGGGTCTCAGGGAGGTTTGAGGGTCTCAGGGGTGTGTGAGGGTCTCAGGGCTGTGAGGAGCTGTGGGGTGTGAGGAATTTGGGGAGATTTGAGGGGTTCAGGGGGTGTGAGGAGCTGTGGGGCTGTGAGGGGTTCAGGAGATCTGAGGGTCTCAGGGCTGTGAGGAGCTGTGGGGTGTGAGGGTCTCAGGGAGGTTTGAGGGGCTCAGGGATGTGAGGAGTTGTGGGGCTGCGAGGGTCTCAGGGGTGTGTGAGGGGCTCAGGTTTTTGAGGAGCTGTGGGGTGTGAGGGTCTCAGGGAGGTTTGAGGGTCTCAGGGGTGTGTGAGGGGCTCAGGGGTGTCAGGAGCTGTGGGGTGTGAGGGTCTCAGGGAGGTTTGAGGGTCTCAGGGAGGTTTGAGGGTCTCAGGGAGGTTTGAGGGGCTCAGGGCTGTGAGGAGCTGTAGGGTGTGAGGGTCTCAGGGGTGTGTGAGGGTCTCAGGGAGGTTTGAGGGGCTCAGGGAGGTTTGAGGGGCTCAGGTTTTTGAGGAGCTGTGGGGTGTGAGGGTCTCGGAGCTGAAATGAGCTCTGTGCCCGTGGGATGTGGGTCCAACATGTCAATTTTTAATGTACCACAGTTCTCATAGAAAACACAAAACCTTTTCATACAGAACTATAAAATCCTTCTCATATAAGATATAAAAACCTTTTCATACAATACATGCACGGTTTTGCTTCAGGCCTATGCTCTCCGGGGGTCAGAGATCACGGCTCTGATTTAATTTTGCCACAAAAATGATGGTTTTATTGTCGTTGAGGTTATAAATAAAATTAATTCCTTTTCAAACCGAGCTGTTGCTTTTCCTCCCCTGTTTTTAATTCAGTGGGAAATTGCCCCATCCCACCCCTTTCCAATCGTGCTGCAGGGAGCTGCACCCACAGTGTGGAACGTGAGGTGCAGAGCAGAGCTGTGATTACCGTTAGAAAATACAGGATTTTAATTTTGATTACCGTTAGAAAATGCAGGATTTTAATTGTGATTACCGTTAGAAAATACAGGATTTTAATTTTGATTACCGTTAGAAAATACAGGATTTTAATTTTGATTACCATTAGAAAATACAGGATTTTAATTTTGATTACCGTTAGAAAATACAGGATTTTAATTTTGATTACCGTTAGAAAATACAGGATTTTAATTTCACCTTCTGAGGACACGCTGCAGGAAACCCAGCTGCACCTCCGACGTGCTCAGGTGGGAGTTCGAGTGTTCCAAAAATGGTTACAGGGCCTGAGAGCTGTGAAAAGGATTTTCTGCATTTCATCCATCCCCCCTTTGGTGTTTTCTTCTGTTAGAATCATTCTGTTCGCTCATTAATACTTTTTTTTTAAATTACCCAAATCATCATCAATTTAAATCCTCCTGGGCAGGCCTAGGAAGGTTAACACAGGTTTGCATGATCCCAAATATGCATCAATTCTCACAGCAGCTCCCAGTTTGGTTGGATTTTCTGATTCTTCATTGGCTGAAACAAAAGTATGAACCCACGAGATTACAGCTTTTCTCACGTTATTCTCTTTTTTTCAGTAAAAAGACAAAATAAAATCAGCAAAAATCAAACTGACAACACGTAAAATGGTTTGTTTTACATAATTCTGTTAATATTTGGTCTCCCAACAAGTCGCTCTGGATGAAAACACAAACAAATCACCAAAATCAATAAACTGTAATACAGGCGTTGATGGGGGCCGTTAAAAGTCCCATCGGTTTCTGTTCCTGTTAAAGGAAAAGTGAAAGTTCGACCTGCTACACACAGATCATTATAAAAGGAAAAAAAAACAACAAAAAAACTCAAATGAAACAAAACAAAAAACACACACACACACAATTTAAAAAAAAAAAGTAAAAAAGGGAACAATGCCCAGGGCGTTGGTTCAGCTCCGCTGCACAACCACAGAATCCCCAGAAGCGCCCAAAAGCCGAGATCTCCTCTGGCTCTGGCTCTGCTCCTCCACACCCATCACCCTGCCCTGCCCAGCTCCTGAACCCCAATTCTGTGCCCGGGCAGCGCCGGCGCCCCCGGGAGAGCAGAGACCCCAAACCCAGGGTGCCGGGATTGGGGATTCCTGCACTGGGCACCGGGGGAGAGCAGAGACACCAAACCCAGGGTGCCAGGATGGGGAATTCTGCACTGGGCACCCCCGGGAGAGCAGAGACACCAAACCCAGGGTGCCAGGATGGGGAATTCTGCACTGGGCAGGGCCCACAGCACCGGCACCCCCGGGAGAACAGAGACACCAAACCCAGGGTGCCGGGATTGGGGATTCCTGCACCGGGCACCGGGGGAGAGCAGAGACACCAAACCCAGGGTGCCGGGATGGGGAATTCTGCACTGGGCAGGGCCCCCAGGGCACCGGGACCCCCGGGAGCACAGAGACACCAAACCCAGGGTGCCGGGATTGGGGATTCCTGCACCCGGCAGGGCCCACAGGGCACCGGGGGAGAGCAGAGACCCCAAACCCAGGGTGCCGGGATTGGGGATTCCTGCGCTGGGCACCCCCGGGAGAGCAGAGACACCAAACCCAGGGTGCCGGGATGGGGATTCCTGCACCCGGCAGGGCCCACAGGGCACCGGGGGAGAGCAGAGACACCAAACCCAGGGTGCCGGGATTGGGGATTCCTGCGCTGGGCACCCCCGGGAGAGCAGAGACACCAAACCCAGGGTGCCGGGATGGGGATTCCTGCGCCGGGCAGGACCCACAGGGCACCGGGGGAGAACAGAGACACCAAACCCAGGGTGCCGGGATTGGGGATTCTGCACTGGGCAGGGCCCCCAGGGCACCGGGACCCCCGGGAGCACAGAGACACCAAACCCAGGGTGCCGGGATTGGGGATTCCTGCGCTGGGCACCCCCGGGAGCACAGAGACACCAAACCCAGGGTGCCGGGATTGGGGATTCCTGCACCCGGCAGGGCCCACAGGGCACCAGGGGAGAACAGAGACACCAAACCCAGGGTGCCAGGATGGGGAATTCCTGCACTGGGCACCGGGGGAGAACAGAGACACCAAACCCAGGGTGCCGGGATTGGGGATTCCTGCACCAGGCAGGGCCCACAGCACCGGCACCCCTGGGAGCACAGAGACACCAAACCCAGGGTGCCGGGATTGGGAATTCTGCACTGGGCAGGGCCCCCAGGGCACCGGGACCCCCGGGAGCACAGAGACACCAAACCCAGGGTGCCGGGATTGGGGATTCCTGCGCCGGGCACCGGGGGAGAGCCACGGAGGAAACGTTCAGTGATTAATGATTAATGATTCATGTTTCATCTTCAGTGATTAATGATTAATGATTCATGTTTCATCTTCAATGTTTCATGATTAATGATTAATGTTTCCTCTTCAATGTTCAATGTTCCATGGTGAATGTTCAATGATCAATATTTCATGTTCAATGTTCCATGTTTCATGTTTAATGTCCAGTGTTCCATGTTCCATGTTCAGTGTTTGATGGTCAGTGTTCCATGTTCAATGTTCAATGTTCCATGTTTCATGTTCAATGTTCAATATTCAATGTTCCATGTTCCATGTTCAATGGTCAATGTTCCATGTTCATTGTTCAATGTTCCATGTTTCATGTTCCATGCTTTGTGTTCCATGTTCAGTACTCAATGTTTCATATTTCATGTTCAATGTTTAATATTCAATGCTCAGTGTTTCATGTTCCACGTTCAATATTCAATGTTCAATGTTCCATGTTCAATGGTCAATGTTCCATGTTCAATGTTCAGTATTCCATGTTCCATGTAAAATGTTCAATGTTCAATGTTCAATGTTCCATGTTCCATGTTCCATGTTCAATATTCAATGTTCCATGTTTCATGTTTCATGTTCCATGTTCAGTATTCAATGTTTCATATTTCATGTTCAATATTGAGTGCTCAGTGTTTGATGTTCAATGCTCAGTGTTTCATGTTCCATGTTTCATGTTCCATGTTTGATGTTCAATGTTCCACGTTTCATGTGCCATATTCAAAGTTCCATGTTCAATATTCAATATTCAATGTTCCACGTTTCATGTTCCATGTTCAATGTTCAATATTCAATGTTCAATGTTCCATGTTCCATGTCCAAGGTCCAATGTTCAATGTTCCATGTTCCATGTTCAATGTTCCATATTCCATGTTCAATATTCCATATTCCATGTTCAATGTCCAATGTTCAATGTTCCATGTTCAATGTTCAATGTTTCAAGTTTCATGTTTAATATTCAATGTTCAAAGTTTCCTGTTTCATGTCTCATGTTCAATGTTTCATGTTCCAAGTTTCACATTTCATGTTCAGTGTTTCATGTCTAATATTCATTGTTTCATGTCTCATGTTCCATGTTCAATGTTCAATGTTTCATGTTCCATGTTCCACGTTTCGTGTTCCATGTTCAATGTTCAATACTCAATGTTCAATGTTCAAAGTTCAATGTTCAATATTCAATGTTCAAATTTCAATGTTCAATATTCAATATTCAATATTCAATGTTCAATGTTCAAAGTTCAATATTCAATGTTCAATATTCAATGTTCAATGTTCGATGTTCAATGTTCAATGTTCAATGTTCAATGTTCAATATTCAATATTCAATATTCAATATTCAATATTCAACTCAATGTCCAGTCCTGCAGCTCCGGGAATTTGGGTTTGTGCTGTAACAAACCCCAGAGCTGTGACCCCCAGGGGTGGGGATGGGGGTCCTGGGCTGCCCCCAGAGCTGGGGTCGGGGGCCAGGAATGACCCGAGGGAGCAGCTGTGACCCCGAGGGAGCAGGGAATGACCCCGAGGGAGCAGGGAATGACCCGAGGGAGCAGGGAATGACCCGAGGGAGCAGCTGTGACCCCGAGGGAGCAGCAGTGACCCCGAGGGAGCAGCAGTGACCCCGAGGGAGCTGGGAATGACCCGAGGGAGCAGGGAATGACCCGAGGGAGCAGCAGTGACCCCGAGGGAGCTGGGAATGACCCGAGGGAGCAGCAGTGACCCCGAGGGAGCAGCAGTGACCCGAGGGAGCAGCAGTGACCCGAGGGAGCTGGGAATGACCCCAGGGAGCAGCAGTGACCCCGAGGGAGCAGCAGTGACCCCGAGGGAGTTGGGAATGACCCGAGGGAGCAGCAGTGACCTGAGGGAGCAGCAGTGACCCCGAGGGAGCTGGGAATGACCCGAGGGAGCTGGGAATGACCCGAGGGAGCAGCAGTGACCCGAGGGAGCTGGGAATGACCCGAGGGAGCAGCTGTGACCCCGAGGGAGCAGCAGTGACCCGAGGGAGCTGGGAATGACCCCGAGGGAGCTGGGAATGACCCGAGGGAGCAGCAGTGACCCCGAGGGAGCAGCAGTGACCCCGAGGGAGCAGCTGTGACCCCGAGGGAGCAGGGAATGACCCCGAGGGAGCAGCAGTGACCCCGAGGGAGCAGCAGTGACCCCGAGGGAGCAGCAGTGACCCGAGGGAGCTGGGAATGACCCCAGGGAGCAGCAGTGACCCGAGGGAGCAGCAGTGACCCCGAGGGAGCTGGGAATGACCCAAGGGAGCAGCTGTGACCCCGAGGGAGCAGCTGTGACCCCGAGGGAGCTGGGAATGACCCGAGGGAGCAGCAGTGACCCCGAGGGAGCAGCAGTGACCCCGAGGGAGCTGGGAATGACCCGAGGGAGCAGCAGTGACCCCGAGGGAGCAGCCGTGACCCCGAGGGAGCAGCAATGACCCCGAGGGAGCAGCAGTGACCCGAGGGAGCAGGGAATGACCCGAGGGAGCAGCCGTGACCCCAAGGGAGCAGCAGTGACCCGAGGGAGCAGCAGTGACCCGAGGGAGCTGGGAATGACCCGAGGGAGCAGCAGTGACCCCGAGGGAGCAGCAGTGACCCTTATCAGTGTCTCAGATAACGTTTGCTCCAGGTATTTTAACTCTTTGCTGTCCACCCAGCACCCCGCTGCTCTAGGGCTGACCAGATTTCGATTCATGGCCAGATGTTATTGCCCCCATGGCTTCGTTTTGTTACCAAAAATTGATAAAATAAAACTCCCTCCCAGCAGCGCAGCATTAAACAGCAGAATTGTGCCCCTGGCCGGGTGCAGGGGGATTTCTCCTCCCAGCCATGGTGAGTGCTGGGCACAGAAGGAGCTCCTGTTCAGATCTGTGTCTCACACACAGATTCACCGAATTTCCCAGAATGAACAGCCCCGAGGCTCTGCTGATAACCAAGCACCTCACAGCACGTAGCAGAGTCAGCCCCAGTGCAATTAAATATTAATTTCAGCAGCACTGCTGAGCCTTCCCTCAGTGCCAGTGGGGCTTGGGGAGTTTCTGGCCATGTCCCAACCCCAAAAGGTGCCAGTGCCGTCCTGCCTGGGCAGCTCAGTGTGCCAATATTCCCCTGGGCATTCCCTGTTCTGCCAGCCCTGGAGGGGCCTTCTGCCTTCCTTGGGATTATTTGCAAACAAATCACATTTTTCAATGATTTATCTATTAATTCCTGTCCTATTTGTGCTCATTAAATCCCTTTGCAATCTGCCCACTGTATTCTCTATTTCCCAATGTGTTTCCTGTGTTCCAGCTCTGTTATTCATTGACTGTGCAGTTCCCTGCCCACTCCAGCTCACCAATCCCCTGCTGGCTTTCTGAGGCTCCCAGCCTTGGGGCTGCTGTGCTGCTCACTGATATTTGGGGTTGTCCCAGGACACCCCAGGTGCTGCTGAGGGCCCTTTCCAGCAGCTCCCGAGCTGCTCTGTCAGCCCAGGGATTCCCTGGAATTGCCAGGACTCTCCCACCTCTGCTCACAAGGGCTCTGCAGACACTTCTGCCCTTTGCAGGATTTTGGCCAATTCCTCCTTTGTGCTTCACAGGTGCTGCTGTGATTCCATGGTTTACCCAGAACTCAGGTTCCTCCCCTGATAATTCCCTCCCAGCTGTGTCAGTCCCCTCTGTGCTCCCCTCCCAGCACTGTCTGTCAGTCCTGGCATTCCAGAGGGATTGGCAGATCCAAAGGATGCCCTCTACCCCTGGGGGGCACTGGGGCCATCCAGGTGTCCTTTGTCCCTTGTCCCTGCCTGGTGGCTCCCTGCCCCTTCCCTGCCCCTCTCCCCAGGTTCAAAGGAGCAGCAGCCACAGGCTCAGGGAGTTCTGCTGGAGCTGTGGGCCAGAATAAAGCTCTGGACCCAAACCCTCCATCAGAACTGACTCCTTCCCTTCACCAGGGCCTCAAAGCTTCTCCACAGAGGGAAACCTGAGGAGCAGCCCCTGTGATGGGGGGAAGCTCCATCCCAGCACCACCAGAGCTCCTGCAGGCCTGGCCTTGTCCCCACGGGCCAACTGCAGCACCCAGCCAGCCCAAAGTGTCTGTGGGGTGAAACACCACACACCCAGCCAGCCCAAAGTGTCTGTGGGGTGAAACACCACACACCCAGCCAGCCCAAAGTGTCTGTGGGGTGAAACACCACACACCCAGCCAGCCCAAAGTGTCTGTGGGGTGAAACACCACACACCCAGCCCAAAGTGTCTGTGGGTGAAACACCACACACCCAGCCAGCCCAAAGTGTCCCTGGGGTGAAACACCACACACCCAGATATCCAAAAGTGTCTGTGGGTGAAACACCACACACCCAGCCCAAAGTGTCTGTGGATCAAACCCCACGCAGGAACAGGTGCCTCAGGAGGGAGCCCCTGTGTCCCTGCTGGCACAGGCAGGGTGTGCCAGGTTCAGCCAGGGCTGGAGGAGTGCCTGGGACTGTTCTAGAAAAACATGATACTGTTTTTAATATATTCTATATAAATAAAAAATAAAAAATAAAAATAGAAAAATTAATAAAAATATTAAAAATTATAAATAAATAAAAATAAAAATAAAATAGAACTGTGAATATAACTATACCTATGAATATAACTATAAATATTACTACAAATATAAATATAACTACAAATAAATATGAATATAAATATAAATATAAATATAAATATAAATATATGTACAAATATAGATATAAATATAAATATAAATCTGGTTTAAATATGTTGGTTAAAATGGTCAAAAATACATAAATATAAATATATAAATATAATATATAAATATATATATAGTATATATAAATATAAATATATAAATATATATTAAATATATAAATTTATAATTATATAAATATATATAAATATATAAATAAATAAAAATAAACAAATATATATAATAAATATATTTTTATATACATATATAAATATATATATATTATATATATAAAAATAGATATTAGTTAGAAATATATAAATATATAACTGGTTTAAGATATATATATTTTTTTACCCTTAAGTCTGCTCCCCACTCTGTTTTTTACAGCCAGCGCTGCTGGGCAGTGTCTGACCCACACTCCTTCCATGACCCAGTCCCAAAGGTGTTCTCAGCTTCCCCAGCTCTCCGTGCCAGTCCCAGTTCAGACCGTGGTGTCCTGCCCTGTTTGTGCCAGGCTGGGGGGTGCCCTCACAGCTGTGCCCCTCTGCCCAGCCAGGCCCCATGGGCACAGCATCCCCGCAGCCCCGCTGCTCCTCTGCCTCTGGTGATCCTGAAACACAAAATCCTCCCTGCCTTCGGTCCAGGCGCTGGATTTTGTGTTCCCATCCCACAGAGATCCTGGAGTGCCCGATTGTCCAGGCAGGTCTGTGCCCAGCAGGGGCTGGATTGTGCATCCCCATCCCACAGAGATCTTGGAGCGCCCGATTGTCCAGGCAGGTCTGTGCCCAGCAGGGCCTGGGCGCTGGGGCAGGACAGAAATCGGAGTGTGCCCCCCGTTCTCTGATTGACCTGGCACAGGCTGGCACTGGGGCCCTGTCCCTTCCTCCCTGGCACACCCACGGTGTCACATCCACAGTGTCACACCCACGGTGTCACACCCTCCCTGACACACCCTCAGTGTCACACCCACGGTGTCACACCCCCAGTGTCACACCCACGGTGTCACACCCTCAGTGTCACACCCCCAGTGTCACATCCTCGGTGTCACACCCACGGTGTCACACCCACGGTGTCACACCCACGGTGTCACACCCACAGTGTCACACCCACGGTGTCACACCCTCCCTGGCACACCCACGGTGTCACACCCACAGTGTCACACCCCCAGTGTCACACCCTCCCTGTCACACCCTCAGTGTCACACCCACGGTGTCACACCCTCCCTGTCACACCCACGGTGTCACACCCCCAGTGTCACACCCACGGTGTCACACCCTCAGTGTCACATCCACAGTGTCACACCCACAGTGTCACACCCCAGTGTCACACCCCCAGTGTCACACCCTCCCTGTCACACCCCCGGTGTCACACCCTCAGTGTCACACCCCCAGTGTCACACCCTCAGTGTCACACCCTCAGTGTCACACCCCCAGTGTCACACCCTCCCTGTCACACCCAGCACACCCCCCTGGCTGCCCTGGACTGCCCAGGCCCTGCAGGGGGACCCTGGCCCAGAGCCCAGGATGCCCCCGTGGGTTTGGTTGTGACCCCTGGAGCAAATGCCCAGCCTTGGATTGTGAGCAGCAGGGCACAGCAGTTCCAGTGGAATATTAGTGGAGTTATCACGGGGTGGAAAAGTGGATTTTAGGGTTTTTGGTATGGGGGTTCAGGGGGAAAGATGGAGGGAACTGGGCATGTCCAGCCTTTCTCCTTCTTCTTCTTGGCCTCCATCTTCTGTGGTGATGTTGGCACTCACAGATTGGTGTAGAGTAGAAGCTCACTGTCTAACACAGGTGATGGGTATTGGGGAGTAATTGTAAATATTGTACAGGTAGTTTGTAGTATAAAGACATAACACCACCCTGGGGCAGGCAGAGTGCCTGTGGCTGCCCTGCTGAGGGACCTCGGCAGGGCAGGAGAAAGAATTTTATAGATAAGATAAAATAAACAACCTTGAGACCGAGAAATGAAGAGCCCTGACTCCTCCTTCAAGCACCAGGCTGGGAAAAGAGACTTTAACACACCTCGGGGTCGCTGTGAGCAGCACAGACCCCGACACCACAGCAGCTCCAGCTCAGTTCTGCCCTGCAGGACTGAAACCCCCAACAAGTTTCTCCCCACAATCACAAATTTCCCTTTTCCTCCCCATCAGCTGCAGCCGGGGCTGAGCTGAGTTTGAGTCCCTCGGTCCCCACCAGGGGATTCTTCATCCCCACCTGGGAGCCTGGTGGTTTGGAGAGCAGCTTTGGGACCCTGTCTGGGGCACATTCCCTTTTCCAATGTCCCCTTTCCTCACAAATTCAGCCACCAGTTATCACAGCACTCCCCCCATTGCTCCCAGTGAGGGGATCCTGCCCCGACTTCCCCCAGAGCTTCCCTTGGCATCCCGGGGGCAATTCCATCCAGAATCCCCTTCCACTGCACGGACCCCTTCCATTCAAACCCTGTGGCTTTTGTCCCAAACTGTCCCAAACTGTGCCATTGCAAACCCATTCCCGGGCAGGAGCAATCCTAAATGTGCCATTCCAAACCCATTC
This sequence comes from Setophaga petechia, assembly GCA_024362935.1. NCBI lineage: Eukaryota > Metazoa > Chordata > Aves > Passeriformes > Parulidae > Setophaga > Setophaga petechia. The sequence continues at coordinate 880,939 of JANCRA010000126.1, read as the reverse complement.
CTGGGCGGGATCATCCCAAACTGTGCCATTCCAAACCCATTTCTAGGCAGGAGCAATCCTAAATGTGCCATTCCAAACCCATTCCCAGCTAGGGAATTCCAAACTGTGCCATTGCAAACCCATTCCTGGGCAGGAGCAATCCTAAATGTGCCATTCCAAACCCATTCCCAGCTAGGGAATTCCAAAATGTGCCATTGCAAACCCATTCTAGGTCAGGAGCATTCCAAACCCATTCCTGGGCAGGAGCAATCCTAAATGTGCCATTGCAAACCCATTCCCAGCTGGGAGCAACCCAAACTGTGCCATTCCCAACCCATTCCCGGGCAGGAGCAATCCTAAATGTGCCATTGCAAACCCATTCCCGGGTGGGATCATCCCAAACTGTGCCATTCCAAACTCATTCCTGGGCAGGAGCAATCCTAAATGTGCCATTCCAAACCCATTCCTGGGTGGGATCATTCCAAACCCATTCCTGGGCAGGAGCATCCCAAACTCTGCCATTCCCAACCCATTCCCAGCTGGGATCATTCCAAACTGTGCCATTCCAAACCCATTCCAGGATGGCACCATCCCAAACTCTGCCATTCCAAACCCATTCCCAGGTAGGAGCATCCCAAACTGTGCCATTCCAAACCCATTCCTGGGTAGAATAATCCCAAACTTCTCCATTCCAAACCCATTCCCAGACAGGAACATCCCAAACTGTGCCATTCCAAACTCACTCCAGGTCAGGAGCATTCCAAACCTATTCCAGGATGGCAGCATTCCAAACTCTGCCATTCCAAACCCATTCCCGGGTAGGATCATCCCAAACTGTGCCATTCCAAATCTATTTCCAGGTGGGATAATTCCAAACTGTGCCATTCCAAACCCATTCCCAGGTAGGATCATCCCAAACTGTGCCATTCCATGCCCATTTCCAGCTAGGGCATCCCAAACTGTGCCATTCCAGACCCATTTCCAGGTGGGATCATCCCAAACTGTGCCATTCCAAACCCATTCCTGGGCAGGATCATCCCAAACTGTGCCATTCCAAACCCATTCCTGGGCAGGATCATCCCAAACTGTGCCATTCCATGCCCATTCCCAGGTCAGGAGCATTCCAAACCCATTCCTGGGTAGAATCATCCCAAACTCTGCCATTCCATGCCCATTCCAGGATGGCACCATTCCAAACTGTGCCATTCCAAACCCATTCCAGGATGGCACCATCCCAAACTGTGCCATTCCAGACCCATTCCCGGGTGGGATCATCCCAAACTGTGCCATTCCAAACCCATTCCAGAATGGCACCATTCCAAACTCTGCCATTCCAGACCCATTCCCGGGCAGGAGCTCCCAGAAGGGCCCCTCGCCCCCAGGGACCCTCGAAGCCCACCCTGGGCAGGTTTTCTGCACCTTCCCGTTCCAAGGGGAGGATTCCCTGCTCCTCCCCGGCCCCTGCTCCCATTTCCAGCCCTCTGGGGGTCGCAGCTTCCCCCCAAAATCCCTCCAGGCCCCCCGAGCCCTCGGACCCGCTGAAATGGAGGAGTGGGACCCACCCAGGAGCCAAAACTGCCACCAGAAATGGGTAAAAATGGAACCCTTCAGCACCAGGGAGCAGAATTCCCGTTCCTAACGCCACCCTGGCGCCCAGGATTTCATCTCCTCTGGTTTCTGGCAGCACAGCCGCCGTTTCCTCGGGACTGGGTTTCCCGAGGATGTGGGAGAAGGAGGAAATGTCCTCCCACAGCTGCTCCCACCCCTCGGGGGTCCCGAACCCCGCAGGTCCCAGCAGGAGCCGGGTCCAGCCTCTGGAATTCCCGTTTTTTCAGGAATTCAGGACACTCAGCCCCACAAACTCCCGTCCTTGGAGCCACCTCAGCGTCCCAGCCCCCCCGCGCTCCGGGCTCCGCTCTAATTTCAGGAATTTAATTGGGAAAACGGCTCCGGGCCCCGTGATCTTATCTGAAAGGAGAGAAAAAGGGAAATTGGGGAATTTTCCTGGTTCTTGGAGCACAAAGGAGCGAGCCCAGCGCCTCCCCCTCCTGTCCGTCCCCCGACCCCGATTCCGGCGGCTGCTCCACGTGGGCGCCCGGCACGTGGAACTGGGACATCCCAAAAAAGCCACAGCCGGGGGTGGCACGGAGGTGACACGGCGACACCGCCGGGCCGGGAGCGCTGCGAGCAGCCTCGGGTGGCACCGGGCGGGATTTTGGGGGTGTTTGGGGAAAATTCCTCCTGGAAAGAGCCGCCCTGGGGGGCTAAAAGCGGCGTGGATGCGGCACTTGGGGACACGGGCGGTGGTGGCCCTGGGGACAGGTGGCACCGGGGACACGGGCAGTGGTGGCCCTGGGGACACGGGCGGTGGTGGCCCTGGGGACACGGGCGGTGGTGGCCCTGGGGACACGGGCAGTGGTGGCCCTGGGGACAGGTGGCACCGGGACTGTCCCATCCCCGCGCTGCCGCCCTGCCCCAGTTTTCCCTCGCAGCTCCGTGGGCAGATGGAGCGCGCGGGGGCCCCGTCCCCGTCCCCGTGGCACCGCCACCATCTGTCCCTGCTCGGCGACATCCGGCCGGGGACACTCCCGGCGCTCACTGGGAACGGACGGGACCGGAGCCCCGCGCCGGGGGGGCCGCAATGGGAGCAGCTGGGGGGGGGGGGGGCTGCAGGTGCCCCCCAGGTGTGACAATATCGCCCCCCCATCCCCAGCCTCATTTGCATTTTTTACTCATTTCCACTTTTTTTACTCATTTCCACATAAACTCGGATTTTTGGCGTTCGTTTATTTGGGAGAGGGGGGACACGTGGTGGCCCCTGCTGTCACAAGAGCCCCGTCATGGTTCAACCACGACAAAGGGCCCAGAAGAGTCTCCTTCCTCCCCTTCCTCCCTCCCTTCCTCTTCCTCCCTCCCTGCCCTTCCTCCTAATTAAAGGGAATAAATAGAACAGAAATAAATAGAATTAAATGGAATAGGAAGAGCAGAATGGAGTAGGAAAACCGGCCTAAGCAGAAGGTAACAACTGGAATAACTTAAATAGAATAAAATGAAACAGAAAGAATAATGAATGACATAGAGAAATAAAATAAATAGACTTAAAGGAACTTCAGGCCTTAAATACGAACACGGGGCAGGCACTGGTGGGACCGGCAGGGAGAGGGAAGTGCCCCCGAGGGACATTCCAGGATCCAAAGGTACTTCAGGATCAGAGGAGAACACGGAGAATCGTCCCAGAGGGATTTCCCAGGGTCCGAAGATCCTTCGAGGCCCCAGGGGACGCAGAGAAGCAGCCCCGGGGGATTTTCTCAGGGGCAAAGGTAACACGGAGAACCCTCCCAGAGGGATTTCCCAGGGTCTGGGAGAGCTGGGGAGGGCCGGAGGACATCGCAGGGTCCAAAGGGACACGGAGAAGTGTCCTGGAGAGACCTTCCCAGGAGCAAAGGCACACAGAGAAACGTCCCCGAGGGATTTCCCAAGGTCCAGGGGGACGTGGGGAAACATCCCAGACGCTTTAAGACCCAGAGGGGACACGGAGACACATCCCGGAGGGATTTCCCAAGGTCCAGGGGGACACGGAGAAGCCCCCGGGTTCCAGAAGCCTCGGGGGCGCCCCGGGGTGGGCGCGGCACCGGCGGGGTCACACCCACCGGGACCGGGATGGCACCGGGATGGCCCCGCTCCCGCGGCTACCGCGGGGCACCCGCCGGGAGCTCCCCGGCCCCGAGGGCGTCCCCAGCCGTGAGCAGGTCCCTGGCCTCGAGGGGGTCCCCATCCCTGTCCCTGAGGGGGTCCCCGTCCCCACAGGGCTCCCTGTACCTGTCCCTGTCCCTGTCCCTGTCCCTGTCCCTGAGCGGGTCCCCATCGGCACAGGGCTCCCTGTACCTGTCCCTGAGCAAGTCCCCCTCCCCACGGGGGTCCCCATCCCTGTCCCTGTCCCTGAGCGGGTCCCCGTCCCCACAGGGCTCCCTGTCCCTGTCTCTGAGCGAGTCCCCATCTCCACAGGGCTCCCTGTCCCTGAGCGGGTCCCCATCTCCACAGGGGTCCCTGTCCCTGTCGGTGAGTGGGTCCCCGTCCCCACAGGGCTCCCTCTTCCTGTCCCTGTCCCTGAGCGAGTCCCCATCCCCACGGGGGTCCCTGTCCCCATCCCTATCACCCATCACCCTATTGCTGAGTGGGTCCCCATCCCCATCCCCATCCCCATCCCCATCCCCATCCCCATCCCCATCCCCATCCCCATCCCCATCCCTGTCTCCATCCCCATCCCCATCCTTATCCCCATCCCCGTCCCCACGGGGATCCCTGTCCCTGTCCCCGCAGGGGTCCCTATCCATGTCCCTATCGCTGAGCGGGTCCCTGTCCCCGCAGGATTCCTTGTCCCTGTCCCTGAGGGGTATCCTGTCGCTGTCCCTGTGCCCGCAGGGGTCTCTGTCTCCAAGGGGGTCCCTGTCCCTGTCGCTGTCCCTGTGCCCGCAGGGGTCCCTGTTGCTGTCTCTGAGTGGGTCCCTGTCCCTGTCCCCACGGAGGTCCTTGTCGCTGTCCCTATCCCCACGGGGGTCCCTGTCCTTGTCTCTGTCCCCGCGGGGGTCCCTATCACTGTCCCTGTGCCCGCGGGGGTCCCTGTGGCTGTCCCTGTCTCTGTCACCGCAGAGGTCCTTGTCGCTGCCCCCGTGCCCCGGAAGGTCCCTGTCCCTGTCCCTGTCCCCGTCCCCCCGAGGGTCCCTGTCCCTGTCCCTGTCCCTGTCCCTGTCCCTGTCCGTGTCCCTGTCCCTGTCCCTGTCCCCGTCGCCGCGGGCCCGGCACTGCCGGCGGGTCCTGCGGTGGGAGCGGAGGTTGGCCCGCGATGCGAAGGCGCGGCCGCAGCGGGCGCAGGGGAAGGGGCGCTGGCGGGAGTGGCCCCGGCGGTGCAGCCGGAGGTGCCCGCGGTGCTGGAACACGCGGCCGCACTCGGGGCACGGCAGGGCGCGGTGCTGCCGCAGGTGCAGCTCCAGGCTCTCCCTCCAGCTGAAGCTCTTCCCGCAGCGCCCGCACTCGAAGGGCGGCTCCCCGGCCGTGCCCGCCGCCCGGTGCGAGTGGCGGTGCCGCAGGAGGTCCCCGTGCAGGCAGAAGCTGCGGCCGCACTCGGAGCAGCCGTGCCGGGCCCGGTTCCCCCGGCGCAGCTTCTTGTGCGCCAGGAGGCTGCGGCGGTGCCGGAAGGATTTGCCGCAGGTGCCGCACAGGTACGGCCGGCCCGGGGGCGCCTCGGCCCCGCCGCTGCCGCCGCTGAGGAGCCCCGAGGCCGCCGGCCCCGGCCGGGGCAGGGCCCTGGCACAGCCCCCCCGCTCGGTGGCACGGCTGCCCGAGCGGGGCACACCGGAGCCCGAGCGCCAGCGTCCCCCGGTGCCATCCTTGGTGTCAGAACCGCTCCCGGCACCTGCTGGGGACACGGGGTCACCGTGGGGGAGTCCCGGACCCACCGCCGGCCCCGCGACCGCCCGTGGGGCTCCCAGCCCGGCCCAGCCCGGGGGTGTCACACAGGGGCTCTGGCCAGGGCCAGCCCCTGGTCCCGCAGCGACCCCCCAGCCCCCAGGGTGTCCCCGCGGGGTGTCCCTGTCACTCACAGCTGCCGGTGGTGTCGGTGCTGTTGCTGTCTCCGCTGTGCCCCCCAGCGCAGGGAGCCCCCCCGGGTGACTCCTCCTTCATGTGGGGAAACTTGGAGTTGGGGTCTATGACGGAGAGAGGACCCTCAGTGCCCCCAAACCCATGGCACCCCCAGCCTGGGCACTCCCTGCCCTGGGCACCCCCTGCCCTGGGCACCCCCGGCCCATGGCACCCTCAGCCCCATTGCACCTCCTGCCCGTGTCACCCCCAGCTCCGCGTCACCACCAGCCCTGGGCACCCCCTGCCCATGACACCCCCAGCCCCATGGCACCCCCAGGCCAGTGGCACCCCCAGCCCGTGGCACCCTCTGCCCCATGGCACCCCCAGCCCTGGCCATCCCCTGCCCATGACACCCCCATCCCCATGGCACCCTCAGCCCGTGGCACCCCCATCCTGTGGCACCCCCAGCCCGTGTCACCCCAGCCCGTGTAACCCCTGCCCGTGTCACCCCCGGCCCGTGTCACCCTCAGCCCCCTGTCACCCCAGCCCCACTCCCCGTCCCTCACCCAGGCTGGCCACCATCTCGTAGTTGTCGCACATGACCTGTCGGTGCAGCGCCCGCTGCCAGGGCGCCAGCTGCGCCCACTCCTCGGGGGAGAAGTGCACGGCCACCTCCTCGAATGTCACCTCGGGGGTCCCCCCCTGGCAGGGACAGCGGGGGGCTCAGGGGGGGCCTCGCTGCGCTCCCCGCGGGGTCCCCCGGGCTCTGCGGGCCCGACCCCGCTAATCCCGACCGGGGCAGCCCCGGCACCCCCCAGCCCTCCGCAGGGCCCCCCGGAGCCCCCCCGCCCCCGGCGCGCCCCGGGCACGGCCCGGGCTCACCCGCTGCATGGCCGGGCGGGGCCGATGGCGGCGGCGGCGGAAGGGGCCGGGCCGGGGGGAGGCACCGGCGGGGGAGAGAGCGCCGGAACCGGGGCTCGGGGGCACGGGGGGCCCGGCGAGGGGCGGCTCTGCCGGTGCGGTGGGTACCGGGATCCGGCTCCTTCCCGTGCCCGGTGGGTGCCGGGATCCGGCTCCTTCCCGTACCCGGTGGGTGTCGGGATCGGCTCCTTGCCCAGTTGGTACCGGGATCCGGCCCCTTCCCGTGCCCGGTGTGTGCCGGGATCCGGCTCCTTCCCGTACCCGGTGGGTGTCGGGATCGGCTCCTTGCCCAGTTGGTACCGGGATCCGGCTCCTTCCCGTGCCCGGTGGGTGCCGGGATCCGGCTCCTTCCCGTACCCGGTGGGTGTCGGGATCGGCTCCTTGCCCAGTTGGTACCAGGATCCGGCCCCTTCCCGTACCCGGTGGGTGCCGGGATCGGCTCTTTGCCCGTGCCCGGTGGGTGCCGGGATCCGGCCCCGCTCGCCCACCCGGCAGCGTCACCCCCGCCCCAAACGGGGCCCCTCGGGACACGGCCCCGTCCGAATGGGCCCCCCAAACCCCGAGGGACCGGCCTGGCGACCCCCGGGATGCGGGAGCCCCGCACGGGACGCCGGAGGGTCCCAACCGCGTGTCCGCCCCAGGACAGGGACACCCGCGGGTCCTGCAGCCCCTGTGCCCAAACCCCCCAGAACCCACCCGGGTGGCACCGCGTGTCCCCAGCCAGAGCACAGCCACACACCTGGCCAGTGGCACAGGGGGTCCGTGTCCCAGTGGGTCCCCCCCAGTGACAGTCCCGGTGTGAGACCCCTCCCCATCTGTCCCCAGGGAGCACCGGGAGTGTTGGGGCCACCCCCGTGGATGTGACAGTGACCCTGGGGTCGGCCACCCTAATGCTGAGCTCTCACCTGGGGTCCAGGTGAGGTTTGGTGGTGACAGAGCACACTGGAAGGCACTGGCACTGGCTCTGGCACTGGCACTGGCTCTGGCACTGGCACTGGGTCTGGCACTGGCTCTGGCACTGGCACTGGCAGTGTCCTGGAGCTCCCTCGGCCATGGTCAGAGCCTTTCCCGGGACTGCAGAGAGACCCCCGTCCCCCCTGACCCAGTCCCAGAGAGAGCACCTGGAGCCCCGGAGCCATCTGAAGCTTTTATTTTAAATAACCTCAAAAAATAGAATTGCAGAGAGCAGAGCTGGGGAAGGGGAGCGGGGCGGGACCCCCTGCCCAGCCGGGGCTCGGGGGCGGCTGTCCCGGGCTCGGTTCCCTTTGGGACGAAGCAACGGCAGCTCCCAGCGGGGTCTGTGGCCGCAGCTCCGCCCAGACCGTGCATCCCCGGCTCTGTCACACCGGGGGGACGGGGAGAGGCCACACAAAGCCCAGCCAAGCCCCCGAGCCCCCCAGCACCACCCGGCCAGCCCGGCGCCACCCTTCCCACACCCGGAGTATCGATCCCAAAGCGCGCGGTTCCCCAGAGCAAGCAGAAGCACAAGCTGCCCCCCATCCCCCCGGCACCGGAGGCGCCTCCGGGCCCTTCTGGAAGCAGAGCTGAGCCCTTCCAGGTCCTTTTTCTTTCCTGGCTGTTTGCCCAGCGTGCTCCCAGCTTCCCCCCGCATGGAGCTGCACTGGGGACCCCAAGCCCCAGCCTCCCACCACAGCGTGTCCTTAGGGAATCCAGTCCGGAACAGGCTGGAAGGTTCTGGAAGCAGAGGGAGCCCTTGAGGGCCCCTCTTGTCCCAAGTCTGGCTCCAGTGGATGCAGCTCCACTGTGCCCAGCTCTTCCTGGTCTGCGTGGCTGCAGCCCACAGGGCAGATCCGGCCCCAGCGCTGGCTCCTCCAGCCCTTTGGTGTCTTCCCAAGCCAGCAACGTGCCATGTCCCAGCCTGGCACTGCCCTGCCCACGGCCTCGGCTGGAGGCTGCTCCATGTCCCAGTGCTGAATGTGGCTGGCAGTGTCACCTTGGCACCGAGCCCTCAGCTCTGTCCCTTTGGCTGTGTCCCCTCAGTTCCATCCCTTTGGCTCTGTGCCCTTGGCTCCATCCTTTCGGCTCTGTCCCCTCTGGCTCCATCTCATTGACTGTCCCCTGGGCTCCATGTTCTGGCTCTGTCCCCTGGGCTCCATGTTCTGGCTCTGTCCCCTGGGCTCCATGTTCTGGCTCTGTCCCCTGGGCTCCGTGTTCTGGCTCTGTCCCCTGGGCTCCATCTCCTCCAGGCTCGCCGTGGGTGACCCCACGAGCCGAGGGCCGGTCCTTGCTGGGGGCGTCTCACTGGGGGTTCCGGTGTGGGGGATCACAGGCGGCCGGGGCAGGGTGGGGGTCCTGGTGGGGGGGTCTCAGCGCAGGTCCCAGCGCGGGGGTCGCAGGCGGCCGGGGGGGCTCACAGGCAGCCGGGGCACGGGGCCGGTTTCTCCTCGCCGCACTCGCGCTCCGGCGCTCCCGGCACTCTCTTCTCGTCGAAGGCGCGGGCGCAGCCGCCGGCCTTGGCCCAGAGCTGCCCGCGCGGGGGCTCGGGAGGGCGGGGGGCCAGGCAGGCGGCGCAGCAGCACGGCGGGGGCAGCCCCGGCGCCCGGGGGCTCGGGCCTCCCCCGGGGCACTTACAGGGGGGCACCGGGGCCGGGGCGGCGCCCGGGCCGGGCGGGGGCTCGTCCTGCATCAGCTGCAGGAGGATGTCGGCGGCGCCCGAGGGGCTGTCGGGGCGTGCCGGGGGCGCCCCGCGGGAGCAGGGCGGCAGCAGCAGCGCGGGGGGCTCGGGGCCCTTGGCCAGGGGGTCGGCGGCGGCGCAGGGGGCGGCCAGGCCGGCGCCGTGGGTGCGGCGGTGCCGCAGCAGGTGAGCCTTCTGGCTGAAGCCCTTGCCGCAGTCGGCGCAGCGGAACGGCCGCTCCCCGGTGTGCGTCCGCAGGTGCACGGCCAGGTTCACCTTCTGCCGGAAGCGCTTCCCGCACTCGGCGCAGGCGTGGGGCCGCTCGGCGGCGCAGCCGTGGGGACACTCGGAGCACGCGTGGGGACACTCGGGGCACGCGTGGGGCTGCTCGGGGCAGCCGTGGGGGCCGCTCGGCGCAGGGGTGGGGCCGCTCGGCGCAGCCGTGGGGATGCTCGGCGCAGCCGCGAGGGTGCTCGGCGCAGCCGCGGGGGCACTCGGCGCAGGCGTGGGGCTGCTCGCACGCGTGGGGCCGCTTGGCGCAGGCGTGGGGCTGCTCGCAGGGGTGGGGACACTCGGCACAGGGGTGCGGCCGCTCGGCGCAGGGCTGCGGCTGCGGCTGCCCGCAGGCGTGGGGTCGCTCGCAGGCGTGAGGATGCTCCGCATGGGCGTGGGGATGCTCGGTACAGGCGTGAGGATGCTCCGCGCAGCCGTGAGGATGCTCCACGCAGGCGTGGGGATGCTCGGCGCAGGCGCGGCGCTGCTCGGCGCAGGTGTGGAGCCGCTCGGCGCAGCCGTGGGCGCGCTCGGCGCAGCCGTGGGGACGCTCGGCGCAGCCGTGGGGACACTTGGCGCAGCCGTGCAGCTGCTCGGCGCAGGCGTGGGGCCGCTCGGCGCCGCCGTGGCCCGGCCGGAGCCCGCCGTGCTCCGCGCAGGCCTCCCCGCAGAGCCCGCAGGGGAAGGGGCTCCCGGCGGGGTCCAGGGCGCCGGGGGCCGCGCCGGGGGTCCCGGTGTGCACGCGCTGGTGCACCCGCAGGGACAGTTTGCTCTTGAAGCGCTTGGGGCACTCGAGGCAGGTGAAGGGCTGGCGGCCCAGGTGCGTCTTCTGGTGTGCCAGCAGGTTGGGCTTCTGGGCGAAGCGCTTCCCGCACTGGGCGCAGGCGAAGGGGCGCTCGCCCGTGTGCACCCGGTAGTGCGTCACCAGGTTGCCCTTCTGGTTGAAGCGGCGGCCGCAGACGCCGCAGGTGAAGGGCCGCTCACCTGTGTGGATGCGCTGGTGGGTGGCCAGGTTGGTTTTGAGGCTGAAGCGCTTGCCGCAGGTGTCGCAGCGGAAGGGGCCGCGCCCGCCGGCGCCGTGCCCGTGCCGCGGCGCCCGCTCGCACTGCGCCAGGCCCCGCCCGCACTCGGGGCACGGCCAGGGCCGGCCCTCGCCCGCCCGCGCCCCCGGCGGGGACCCGGGGGGCTGCTCGGCGCCCGGCTCCGCGGGGGGGGCGCCGGGGCACGGCTTGTGCCCCGCGTGGCTCTTCTGGTGGGCGACGAGGGCGAGCCAGAGCCCGAAGCTGTTGCCGCACTGATTGCAGATGAAGGGCTTTTCCGGGGACAGCGCGGCCTCGCCCGGCCCCGGCTGCGCCCCCAGGGGCCCCAGGAGGGGCGGGCCGGGGGCGAAGGGCGCGGCGGGCGCCTCGGGGGGCCGCAGCAGGGGCACCTTGGGGCAGAAGCCGTCGCCGCAGTGGGCGCAGGGGAAGGAGGGCTCGGCCGGGGGCGGGGGGGGGAAGCCCTTGTCGGGGCACGGGAACAGCTCGGCGGCGCCCTCGGGGAGCTTGGGGGCGGGCGGGAGCGGGGCGAAGGGCGCGGGGTCCTGCGGGGCGGGCGCGGGGGGCAGCAGGGCGGGCGCGGCCCCGAAGGGCGCGGCGGGGGCCGGGCCGCGCGCGGGGGCAGCGGCGCTGGCGGGGGACGTGCGTCTTCTGGTGGGCCTTGAGGGACACCTTGTCCTTGAAGCACTTGTGGCACTGGGCGCAGGGGAAGGGGCGCAGGTCGGTGTGGGTGCTCTGGTGCGTGACCAGGTTGGTTTTCTGGGTGAAGCGCTTGCCGCACTGGGCGCAGGCGAAGGGCCGCTCACCTGTGTGCACCCGGTAGTGCGTCACCAGGTTGGTTTTCTGGTTGAAGCTGCGGCCGCACAGGAAGCAGGAGAAGGGCCGCTCGCCCGTGTGGATGCGCCGGTGCGTGATCAGGTTGGGCTTCTGCCGGAAGCTCTTGCCGCACTCGGGGCACACGAAGGGCGCGTCCTCGGGGCAGCCCCGCGCCGGCGCCCGCGCCCGCGCCTTGCCCTCCTCGGGGTGGGCGCCGTGGATGCGCTGGTGCGCCAGCAGGTTGGCCTTCTGCGAGAAGCTCTTGCCGCACTGGGCGCAGGGGAAGGGCCGCTCGCCCGTGTGCACGCGCCGGTGCGTCAGCAGGTTGGGCCGCTGGCTGAAGCTCTTGCCGCAGTCCCCGCAGCGGAACGGCTTCTCCCCGGTGTGGATGCGCTCGTGCGTCACCAGGCTCTGCTTCTGCCGGAAGCCCTTCCCGCACTGGGCGCAGCGGAAGGGGCCGGGGACGCCCCCCTGGGCCCCCCAGCAGCCGGCGCGGGGGGCAGGGGGGTCCCGGGGGGGCTCGGGGCCCCGCTGCCCGCCGGGGAACCAGCGGCCGGAGCTGCCGCCCGCGGCGGCCGGGAACAGCTCCAGGGAGCCGGCGCCAATCCCGGGCTTCTCCTCGGGCTCCACCTTGCTCACCCGCCCGGGCTCCACTGCACCGGAGAGAGCCCGGGGTCAGCCCGGCTCCCGGAGAGTTCCGGGCTGTCCCGAGTGGGGAGGACCCGGGCCCAGCCCCTCTGAACCGTGGGGGCCCTCAGTGCCGAACCATGGGGACATGGGACACCCCACAGAGCTTCAACTCCCCAAGCCTCTCCTGGTGTGTGACATCCCAAACCCCCAGTTTGTGACACCCAGGTCCAAAATTGTCTAAACTGGCTTAGAATGGCAAAAACTGGTCTAAAATGGCCGAAACTGCCTCTCAAAACTGGCCTGCAATGACCACAAACTGTTCAGTATTACCACAAATTGGTCATGAACGGCTGTGAACTGGCCCAGGATGGCGCCAAAATGGCTGAAAACTGACCCAAAATGGCTGAAAAAGGTCTCTAAGCTGGCTCAGAGCAGCCCCTAACTGGCCCCTAAATGTTCTCAACTGGCCCAGAACGCCCCTAAAGAATGCCAGCCCGCCTTTTCCCCCGAGCCCCCACTCCCAGTGCTCCCCCAGTCCCACACTCACCAGCGCAGGGGCTGCCCAGGGCCTTGGACTCCTCCGGGCCCGTTCTGGCGGCTCCGAACGGCTCCTCCGGCGGCTTCATCCCGAACAAACCCCCCGGCTTAAAGAACCGGTACCCTGGGGGGACACGGGGCACGCCTGGCACCGGGCTGATCCCGGGAGAAACGGGCTCGGGCACCGGGCACGGAGCCACTGCTCGGGAACCGGCTCCAGGTGAGCTGGGATGGTGCCATCCTGGGCAGGACTGGGATGGAGCCATCCTGGGCAGGACTGGGACAGTGACATCCTGGGCAGGACTGGGATGGAGCCATCCTGGGCAGGGGCTGGGACAGTGCCATCCTGGGCAGGACTGGGATGGAGCCATCCTGGGCAGGGGTTGGGACGGTGCCATCCTGGGCAGGGGCTGGGAGGTGCCATCCTGGGCTGGGGTTGGGATGGAGCCGTCCTGGGCAGGGGTTGGGACGGTGCCATCCTGGGGAGGACTGGGACAGTGACATCCTGGGCAGGGGTTGGGACGGTGCCATCCTGGGCAGGGGTTGGGATGGAGCCATCCTGGGCAGGGGTTGGGATGGAGCCATCCTGGGCTGGGGCTGGGATGGTGCCATCCTGGGCAGGGGTTGGGACGGTGCCATCCTGGGCAGGGGCTGGGACGGTGCCATCCTGGGCAGGGGCTGGGACGGTGCCATCCTGGGCAGGGGCTGGGACGGTGCCATCCTGGGCTGGGGTTGGGATGGAGCCGTCCTGGGCAGGGGTTGGGATGGTGCCACCCTGGGCAGGGGTTGGGACAGTGCCATCCTGGGCAGGACTGGGATGGAGCCATCCTGGGCAGGGGTTGGGATGGTGCCACCCTGGGCTGGGGTTGAGACGGTGCCATCCTGGGCAGGGACTGGGATGGAGCCATCCTGGGCAGGGACTGGGATGGAGCCATCCTGGGCAGGGGCTGGGAGGTGCCATCCTGGGCAGGGGTTGGGATGGAGCCGTCCTGGGCAGGGGTTGGGATGGAGCCATCCTGGGCAGGGGCTGGGATGGAGCCATCCTGGGCAGGGACTGGGATGGAGCCCTCCTGGGCTCTGGGATTTCCCTGCAGCCTCTCCCAGCCCCGGGAATCCCCAGCACGCTTTCATCATCCCAGTTCAAAGTTCCCACAAAAATGCAGAGAGTTCTGTGTGGAAAATCCCCCCCCAGCCCCCACCCCAGGTGTTCTCCTCCCCTCACCTGTGCAGGGATCCGAGGGGATCTCGGCGCCGACGGCATCCAGCTGGGATCCGGCCCGCGGCGCCGGGCTCAGCCGGGAGTACGGGAGCAGATCCAGGGCGTGGGCGGGCTGGGGAGGGGGCAGCGGCTCAGAGGCATTTTGGGGCCATTTGGGGTCATTTGGGGGTGTTTGGGGACCTTTCCCTGGGTTTGCCCACAAGCCAAGGACAGGGATCGAGCCCCTACTCCTGCACCCCAAATATGAAGTTTCTCACTCCAGGATGGAGCCCCCGTCCCATCCCCGCTCCTCAAACCAGACCCCTGCTCCCCAAAATTACACCCCCGCCCCCCAAACCAGACCCCTGCTCCCCAAAATTACACCCCCACCCCCCAAACCAGACCCCTGCTCCCCCAAAATTACATCCCCAGCCCCCCAAACCAAATCCCTGCTCCCCCAAATTACAACCCCGCCCCCCAAACCAGACCCTTACATCCCCAGCCCCCCAAAGTAAATCCCTGCTTCCCCAGCACATCCCTGCTCCCCAAACAAGATCCTTGTTTCTCCAAAAGAGATGTCCAGCCCTGCTCCCCAAACCAGAACCCTGCTCCACCAAATTACACCCCCGGCCCCCAAACCAGACCCCGGCTCCCCAAATTACACCCCCACCTCCCCAAACCAAATCCCTGCTTCCCCAGCAGATCCCTTCTCCCCAAACAAGATCCCTGTTCCCCCACAAGAGATGCCCAGCCCTGCTGCCCAGACCAGACCCCCTGACCCCCAGCCCAGCTCCCTGTCCCCCCCATCCCCACCGCCCACCCCCCAAACCAGTTCCTTTTCCAGCAGGGACCCGCCCCGAGGGAGGAACCGGTCCCGAGGAGCCAGCCCTGCCTCTCCGGGGACACTGAACCCCCCCGGTCCCCCGTGCCCTCCCGGGTCCCTCCCGCGTCCCCAAGCCCCCGCAGCCCGGCGGAGGCAGAGCCGGGAGGGGGTCCGGTCCCCAATCCGCCGATTCCCCGGAGAAACTCCCGGGGGGCTCCAGGGCTTGGGAAAAAACCCCTCGGAAAAGCCCCGGCGATGCCCCCGGAATGCCCCGAAGGCCGCGGGTGGAGCAGGAGCGGGGATCCCCCGGGAGCGCCCCCGAACCCTCCGCGTACCTGGGGCGCTCCCCCCGCCGACATCGCTGCCCCTTGCCGGGCCCTGCGGCCCCTCCGGGCTCCTTCCCGCGGCTCCCCGGCCCTGCCCCGGCCTCTGCCCGGCCTCCTCCCGGCCTCCTTCCGCCACCGAGTCCCTCAAATGGCCGCGGCGGGTCCTGCGAGAGCGGGAGAGCCGCGCTGAGAGCGGGGATGGGGCGGGGATGGGGCGGGAGGGGCGGCGGCACCGAACCGGGCCCGAGGAGCGCGGCAGTCCCGAGCGGCTCCGGCGGCCTCGGCCCCCCCGTCCTCCTCCTCCTCCTCCTCCTCCTCCTCCTCCCCCCGGAATTTGGGGTGCGGAAGGCGCCGAGCGGGGCCGGATCCGGCTGTGAACGGCGAGAGCCGGGAGCGCTGGGAGTTGTAGTTCGGGATGGGATGGATCGGATGGGCTCGGATAGGATGGGATAATGGGATGGGATAATGGGATGGGATAATGGGATGGGATAATGGGATGGGATGATGGGATGGGAGCGAGCGGGAACGGTAGCAGGGAATGGCCCCGCCACAGCATCGGCTTGTCCAGCTGGAAACGGCCCCGGGAACCGGGAATAGTCCCGAGAGCCGGGAATAGCCCCGAGAACCGGGAATAGCCCCGGGGGAACCGGGAATAGCCCCGAGAAAACCGGGAATAGCCGCGAGAACCGGGAATAGCCCCGAGAAAACCGGGAATAGCCGCGAGAACCGGGAATAGCCCCAGGAGAGCCGGGAATAGCCCCGAGAACCGGGAATAGCCCCGAGAACTGGAAATAGCCCCGGGAACCGGGAATAGCTCCGGGAGAACCGAGAATAGCCCCGGGAGAGCCGGGAATAGCCCCGGGAGCGCCGGGAATAGCCCCGGGAGAACCGGGAATAGCCCCGAGAACCGGGAATAGCCCCGAGAACTGGAAATAGCCCCGGGAGCCGAGAACAGCCCCGGCACAGCATCCTCCAGGAATGGCCCCGGGCGCTGGGAACAGCCCCGGCAGTCTCGCCTTGGCAGTCAGGAATAGCCCTGGGGCTCGGGAGGAGCCGTGGCGCGGAATCACCGCATCAGCCGGGAACAGCCCCGGGAACCAGGAACGGCCCCGGGGCCACCGGGCCCGGCGGCTCCCGCGGCAGCTCCCGGCGGTCCCGGCTCTCCGGTGCCGGCCGCGCCTCGGGGGGTTCGCAGTGGCCCCCGTGCGCCCCGGCACCGGCTCCCTCCCGCCGGAGCCCCGGACCCGCCGCTGCCACGGGTGTCCCCCCCCGGGACTCCGGCAGTTCCCGAGACCCCCGAGCGCACCCTGGGACCCCCGAGCCCCCCCAGCCTCACCCTGAGCCCCCCCCCTCCCGGGCCATGTGACCGCGACCCCCCGGGACCCTCCCCGGGAAACTCACGGGCGGCCGCTGCCCCGCCGCGCGGTGACGTAACGCGCGCGGTGACGTCAGCGCGCAGGTGACGTCATGGTGTCAGCCATGGCCGCGTCCGGCCGCGCCCCGTTCCGGGTCGGGGGGCGGGGCTCGAGGGCAGCGCCCCCTAGCGGAGCGCGGGACAGGGATGGGAGGGGCCGGAGAGACCCCGCCCCCCCAGTGTCCCCCCGTGTCCCCCCGGTGTCCCTGAGTGTCCCCCAGTGCAGCCCCAGTGTCCCCCAGTATAGCCCCGGTGTCCCTTAGTGTCCCCTAGTACAGCCCCAGTGTCCCCACAGTGCTCCCCAGTTCCCTCCAGGACTCCCCAGTACAGCCTCAGTGCTCCCAGTGTCCCCCAGTACAGCCCCAGTGTTCCCAGTGTCCCCCAGCACAGCCCCAGTGTCCCCAATGTCCCCCAGTACAGCCCCAGTGTCCCCCAGTGTCCCCCAGTGTCCCCCAGTACAGTCCAAGTGTCCCCACAGTGCTCCCCAGAGCTCCCCAGAGCTCCCAGTGTCCCCCAGCACAGCCCCAGTGCCTCCCAGTAACCCCACGATGCCCCCCAGTGCACCCCCGTGCCAGCCGCACCCCCCTGGTGCTCCCGGTGCCCCCCACACCTCCGATGTCACCCCCCCCAGCCTTCAGCACCTCACTGCCCCCCAGTCCTGCGGCCGGGAGGGGACACCCGGACAGGGACAGCCGGGAGGAGCGGGAGGTTGTTCCCAGGGTCTGGAGCACATTCCCGGGGGACAGGAGCCATTCCCGGGGGCAGGACCCCGTTCTCGGGGGGCAGGAGCCCGTTCTCGGGGGCAAGGATGCCACTCCCGGTGGGACGCGACAACACTGGCGGTGGGACAGGGACATGAAGCCATCCCTGCGGGACTGGAGGTTGTTCCCAGGAGCTGGAGCCCATTCCCGGAGGCTGGAGTTTGCTCCCAGGGGGCTGCAGCCCAATCCCGGGGGACAGGAGCCGTTCCCGGGGGACAGGAGCCGTTCCCGGGGGGGACAGGAGCCGTTTCCGAGGGGCAGGAGCCATTCCCGGGGGGCAGGAGCCCATTCCCGGGGGACAGGAGCCATTCCCGGGGGACAGGAGCCATTCCCGGGGGACAGGAGCCGTTCCCGGGGGGCAGGAGCTGTTCCCGGGGGACAGAAGCTCATTCCCGGGGGACAGGAGCCGTTCCTGGGGAGCAGCAGCCATTCCCGGGGGGCAGGAGCCGTTCCCGGGGGACAGGAGCCGTTCCCGGGGGGCAGGAGCCGTTCCCGAGGGTCAGGAGCCGTTCCCGAGGGTCAGGACTCCATTCCCGGGGGACATGAGCCGTTCCCGAGGGACAGGACTCCATTCCCGGGGGGCAGGAGCCATTCCCGGGGCCAGAAGCCGTTCCCGGGGGGCAGGAGCCGTTCCCGATGGTCAGGAGCCGTTCCGGAGGCTGCAGGGCGCTCCCAGGGCAGGATGGCATTCCCAGCTCATGACGCCATTCCCGGGCTCTGTTCCCCGATCCCATCCCATCCCACCCCATTATCCCACCCCGTTATCCCACCCGGTTATCCTACCCCGTTATCCCATCCCACCCCGTTATCCCACCCCGTTATCCCACCCCGTTATCCCACCCCATTATCCCATTATCCCATCCCGGCCCCTCCTCCCTCGCCCCGCCTGGGGGGGGTTTGACCCGCGGGGCCGTCCCGGGGGCGGATTTGGGGGCAGATCCCAGGAAATCGGCTCATGCCGGCCCGGCGCCAGCGGCCCGCGGATCCGTGAGGCCGCGGCGGGCGGGATGGGGCTGCCGGTGCGGCGGTGGCTGCCGCTGGCGCTGGCCGTGGCCCTGGCGGCGGCGGTGGCCGCGGGGCAGTCCCCGCTGCAGCGGCGCGTGGTGCGCGAGGTGCTCGAGTATTTCCACGGGCGCAGCAACGTGCACTTCCTCTTCAAGGAGCGGGAGCTGGACGGGCTCGTGGAGCGGGTCAGCACCGCCGCTCCGCACCGGGAGCCGCCGCCCGGCAGCCGGGATGGCCGCGGGAACGGGGAGGGGGCGCGGGGGTCCCGGGGGGAACGGGGAGAGGGACGGAGCGGCCGGGAGGGAGCGGCGGTGGAGGGGTCATGGAGGGGGTGGACAGGGATTGGGATTGGGGTCGGGGTTGGGGGCTCAGGGTGGCCACAAGAACAGGGAGGGGTCATCGAGGGGGTGAGCAGGGATTGGGATTGGGATCCAGGATTGGGGGTTCAGGGTGGCCACAAGAACAGGGAGGGGTCATCGAGGGGGTGGGCAGGGATTGGGGTCGGGGCCGGGATTGAGAATTGGGAGTTCAGGATGGCCCCATGGAGGGGGTCATGGAGGGGGTGAGAAGGGATTGGGATCGAGGACTGGGGGTCCTGGAGGGGGCACGGGTGAACGGGGCCATCGGGCACGGGGGCAACAGGATTCGGGGTTGGGATTTGGGGCTCAGGGTCCGGGATGACCATGGGAATGGGGAAGGTGTTGGGGTGTCCCAGGGGGACAGAGAGGGTTGGGGAGGGGATTGGGGTGTCCCAAGGGGGACAGAGAGGGTTGGGGAGGGGATTGGGGTGTCCCAGGGGGACAGAGAGGGTTGGGGAGGGGATTGGGGTGTTCTGGAGGAACAGAGAGGGTTGGGGAGGGGATTGGGGTGTTCTGGAGGAACAGAGAGGGTTGGGGAGGGGATTGGGGTGTCCTGGAGCGACAGAGAGGGTTGGGAAGGGGATTGGGGTGTCCTGGAGGGAATGGCAAATGGACAGGATCGTCCAGCAGGTGAGTTTGGGATTTGGGATTGAGGTTCAGGACTGGGATCCGGGATGGCCACAGGAATGGGGAGGGGGTCGGGTGTCCCACAGGGAGTGGGTGGGCTCAGGGTGCCCCGGGGTGCCCCGGGACCGGCCCTGCTGGCCGGGCTGAGCTC
This sequence comes from Setophaga petechia, assembly GCA_024362935.1. NCBI lineage: Eukaryota > Metazoa > Chordata > Aves > Passeriformes > Parulidae > Setophaga > Setophaga petechia. Next base: position 861,867 of record JANCRA010000126.1, on the reverse strand, counting down.
GGTTATTCATTAACAGACCCGGGCTGATCCCGGTGCCCCCGGAGCCAGGGCCATCCCCGGGGTGCCCCTGCACACTGTCCTGTGTCTGGGGAGGGCCAGGGCTCCAGGGACCCCCACTTTGGGCCAGGGCCCCAGGGACCCCCACTCTGGGCCACGTGCCCACCTTGGGGCCACCCTGGGGTCATGCCTGGGGTGGGTTTCCCTGAGGGTTTCCAGCATTCAGGATCCCTCCCAGGGCTCAGGGTCCCTCCTGGGATTTGGGGTTCCTGTGGGAGCTTTGGGGTCCCTCTCAGGGTTGGTGTCTGTGGGGTTCAGGGTCTCCCCCAGCATTTGGGGTCACTCCTGGGGTTCGGGGTCTCACTGGGGGCTGCATTCCCTGGGAGTCTGTGGGGTCTGGGAGTCACCCCAGAGGTCGGGATGGCACTGGGGGCTCCCTGCCATGCCACCCCCTGTCACCCCCGTCCCCCCAGGAGGACCCTTCGGGGACCTTTGTGCAGCTCCGCCTGAGCCTGGCACAGACCACGTGTCGCAAGCGAGCGCCACAGCGGCACTGCCGGGTGCTGGAGGGCCGGGTGAGGCACCTGGGCACTGTCCTGGGCTGTCCCTGCTCCCTGGGCACTGTCCTGGGCTGTCCCTGCTCCCTGGGGACTGTCCTGGGGTGTCCCTGCTCCCTGGGGACCTGTCCTGGGCTGTCCCTGCTCCCTGGGCACTGTCCTGGGGTGTCCCTGCTCCCTGGGGACCTGTCCTGGGGTGTCCCTGCTCCCTGGGCACTGTCCTGGGCTGTCCCTGCTCCCTGGGGACCTGTCCTGGGCTGTCCCTGCTCCCTGGGGACCTGTCCTGGGCTGTCCCTGCTCCCTGGGGACCTGTCCTGGGGTGTCCCTGCTCCCTGGGCACTGTTCTGGGGTGTCCCTGCTCCCTGGGGACCTGTCCTGGGGTGTCCCTCCTGCCTGGGGACCTGTCCTGGGGTGTCCCTGCTCCCTGGGGACCTGTCCTGGGCTGTCCCTGCTCCCTGGGGACCTGTCCTGGGGTGTCCCTCCTCCCCAGGGACACCTGGAGTATCCCTGTCCCTTGGGGCCATCCCTGGGTGTCCCCCCTCCCTTGAGCCCATTCCTGGGTGTCCCCTCACCCTTGGGCCAATCCCTGGGTGTCCCCCATCTCCTGTGCCCATTCCTGATGTCCCCCATCCCTTGGGCCCATCCAAGGGGTCCCTTCTCTCTTGGCCCCATCCTTCGCTGTCCCCCTCTCCCTTGTGGCACATCCCTGGGTGTCCCCCATCCCCTGTGCCCATTCCTGGGTGTCCCCTCTCCCTTGTGCCCATCCCTGATGTCCCCCATCCCCTGTGCCCATCCCTGGGTGTCCCCCATCCCCTGTGCCCATTCCTGGGTGTCCCCTCTCCCTTGTGCCCATCCCTGATGTCCCCCATCCCCTGTGCCCATTCCTGGGTGTCCCCCATCCCCTGTGCCCATCCCTGGGTGTCCCCCATCCCCTGTGCCCATCCCAGGTGTCCCCCATCCCCTGTGCCCATTCCTGGGTGTCCCCCATCCCCTGTGCCCATTCCTGGGTGTCCCCCATCCCCTGTGCCCATCCCTGATGTCCCCCATCCCCTGTGCCCATCCCTGATGTCCCCCATCCCCTGTGCCCATCCCTGGGTGTCCCCCATCCCCTCAGCCCCCCCAGCCCCCCTGTCCCCCCCCTGCTGCTGTGGGTGGCTCAGAGGGACGGTGGTGGGTGCCAGAGGGTCCCCAGGGCTCCGGGGGTGACGTGGCACCGTGTCCCCAGCGGAGGCCGACCTGCCTGGCCTGCTACAAGTTCGACACCGGCGACGTCCCCAAGGTGCTGGACAAGTACCACAACTGCGGCCCCAGCCACCACCTGGCGGCCAAGGTGAGGTGCCCCCGGTGCCCCCCGGTGTCCCCCCGGTGTCCCCAGCCGGTGCCAGCCCCTGTGTGCCCGCAGGAGATCCGGCAGCGGGACGAGGCCGAGTGCCGGGCGGTGGAGGAGGCGGGCAGGGCGGGGGACACGCCGTACCTGCCCGGGATGTTCGCCTTCTCCCGGGGGCTGCCAGCCTAGGTGGGTACGGGGACGGGCACAGGGGGCACAGGGGGCACAGGGACCCCATCACAGCCCCCTGGGCCTAGGTGGGTACGGGGACAGGGGCACAGGGACCCCATCACAGCCCCCCCGTGTCCCCTTTCCAGGCTCCATGGCACCGATGGACGCTGTCACCGCCTGCCCCGCTTGTCACCCCCCAGCCCCCTGTGACCAAGGAGGGTCCTGGACGTGTCCCCCCCTCCTGCCTGTCCCCTGTCCCCAATAAACCCAGCGCTGGCTCCGCTCTCATGGCTGTTATTCCCATGTCACCCCCCAATGTCCCCAGAGATGAGATGGGGACATGGTGGGTGGCACTGTCACCACTGCCCGTGTCCCCTCTTGTCCCCAGAGCTGAAAGACAGGGACACGGTGGGTGAGAGACCCCTGAGGCGGCAGGACAGAGGGACACAGGATGGTGGGACACGTTTAATGCACAGTGCCACCACGGCCCTGTCCCCAGGATGTCCCCCAGCTGAGGCTGGGCTCCCACGGCCCCTCTGCTGCTCCCTGGGGATCCTCTGCGGGGCTGGGGGGGCTCTGGGGGTGCCCCAGCTCCAGCTTGGGGGTCCCACAGCTCCCAGGAGGAAGGAGACAGGCTTGTGGTGGCTCTGGGGGTCTCAGGGTGGCAGTGTGGGTTCTGGGGGCTTTCCTGGATCCATTTCAGGGCTCTCGTGGTGAAGGATATGAACTTGGGCAGGGCTGAGGGGCTCCCAGCCCTGGTTTGGGGTCTCACACTTCAGAAGATGAAGGAGCTGGACTGGTCATGGCTCTGGGGGTATCCCAGCCCTGGTTTTGGGGTCCCACAGCTCGGGCTCTTGTGGCTCTGGGGGTTCTCCTGGCTGCATTTTTGGGGTCCTGTGGCTCAGGTGATGGTGGCTTTGTGCTGTGGTGGCTCTGGTGGTTTTCCATTCCCATCTTTGGGAGCTCTCCATTCCCATCTTTGGGGGCTCTCCATTCCTATTTTTGGGGTCCTGTGGCTCAGATGATGATGGCTTTGGGCTATGGTGGCTCTAGAGGTTCTCCATTCCCATTTTTGGAGGCTCTCCATTCCCATCTTTGGGTGTTGTCCATTCCCATCTTCGAGGTTCTCCATTCCCATCTCTGGGTGTTCTCCATTCCCATCTTTGGGGGTTCTGTGGCTCAGATGATGATGGCTTTGGGCTATGGTGGCTTTGGGGGTTCTCCATTCCCATCTTTGGATGTTCATTCCCATCTTTGAGGTTCTCCATTCCCATCTTTGGGGGCTCTCCGTTCCCATCTTTGGATGTTCTCCATTCCCATCTTTGGGGGCTCTCCATTGCCATTTTGGGTGTTCTCCATTCCCATCTTTGGGTGTTCTCCATTCCCACCTTTGTCCATTCTCCATTCCCATCTTTGGAGGCTCTCCAGTCCCACCTTGGTCCATTCTCCATTCCCACCTTTGTCCATTCTCCATTCCCATCTTTGGGGGCTCTCCATTCCCACCTTTGGGGTTCTGTGGCTCAGATGATGGTGGCTTTGGGATGTTGTGGCTTTGGGTGTTCTCCATTCCCACCTTTGTCCATTCTCCATTCCCACCTTTGTCCATTCTCCATTCCCACCTTGGTCCATTCTCCAGTCCCACCTTTGTCCGTTCTCCATTCCCACCTTTGTCCGTTCTCCATTCCCACCTTTGGCCACTCTCCATTCCCACCTTTGTCCATTCTCCATTCCCACCTTTGTCCATTCTCCATTCCCACCTTTGTCCATTCTCCATTCCCACCTTTGTCCATTCCCACCTTTGTCTGTTCTCCATTCCCACCTTTGGCCATTCCCACCTTGGTCCATTCTCCATTCCCACCTTTGTCCATTTTCCATTCCCATCTTTGGAGGCTCTCCAGTCCCACCTTGGTCCATTCTCCATTCTCACCTTTGGCCATTCTCCATTCCCACCTTTGTCCGTTCTCCATTCCCACCTTGGTCCATTCTCCATTCCCACCTTTGTCCGTTCTCCATTCCCACCTTGGTCCATTCTCCATTCCCACCTTTGGCCATTCTCCATTCCCACCTTTGTCCATTCCCACCTTTGTCCATTTTCCATTCCCATCTTTGAGGTTCTCCAGTCCCACCTTGGTCCATTCTCCATTCCCACCTTTGGCCATTCTCCATTCCCACCTTTGTCCGTTCTCCATTCCCACCTTTGTCCATTCTCCATTCCCACCTTTGGCCATTCTCCATTCCCACCTTGGTCCATTCTCCATTCCCACCTTTGGCCATTCTCCATTTCCACCTTTGTCCATTCCCACCTTGGTCCATTCTCCATTCCCACCTTTGGCCGTTCTCCATTCCCACCTTGGTCCGTTCTCCATTCCCACCTTTGTCCATTCTCCATTCCCACCTTGGTCCATTCTCCATTCCCACCTTGGTCCATTCTCCATTCCCACCTTTGGCCATTCTCCATTTCCACCTTTGTCCATTCCCACCTTGGTCCGTTCTCCATTTCCACCTTTGTCCATTCCCACCTTTGGCCATTCTCCATTCCCACCTTGGTCCATTCTCCATTCCCACCGTTGTGCTCCCACAGCTCGGCCCAGGCCGCCTCCAGCCCTGGCGTCGCCGCGTGGCTCAGAAGCCGAAGTCCCCGTGCTGCCGGCGGCCGAGGGCGCGCTGCGCCTGCGCGATGGAGTCGTCGGCGCGGCGGCCGAGCTCGCGGCACTCGCGCAGGGCCTGGCCCAGCTGCCGCGTGGCCTCCTCCAGCACCGCGCTGCGCCGCGCCGGCCGCGCCTCCCAGAAGCCGGCGCGCACCCAGGGCTGCGGGGGCTCCGCGGGCGCGGCGGGCGCGGCGGGCGCGGCCTCCCCGTCCAGGGCCGCGTCCAGCTCGCGGCACAGGCGGAAGAGCTCGCTGCCGCGGCCCGCCACGCGCTGCCCGTCGATGGCCTTGAGGCCGGGCAGCATGGCGGCCAGCGCGGCGCGGTAGGCCGGGGCGGCGCACAGCGGGTTGGCCAGGCCGCCGCGCGGGTCCCGCAGGCGCAGGCTCTCCAGGTGCCGCAGGCCCTGCAGGCAGCGCAGCTGGCGCAGGCTGCGCAGGCGGTTGCCGGCCAGGTTGAGCTGGCGCAGGCTGCGGCAGCCCCGCAGCGGCTCCACGCTGGCCACGCGGTTGGCGGCCAGGTTGAGCACGGCCAGGGCGCGCAGCGCGGCCAGCGGCGCCAGCCCCGCGATGGCGTTGCCCGACAGGTCCAGCCACTCCAGGTTGGAGCAGTCGGCCAGGCAGCCCAGGTGGGCGATGCCGCGGCCCCGCAGCCGCAGCAGCAGGATGGACTCCAGCGAGAACTCGCCCGTCGTGGCCTTGAGCAGCGCCGCCGTCACCCGCACCCCGGAGCCTTCGTCCTCCTCCTCTTCCTCCTCCTCCTCCTCCTCCTCCGATGGCTCCGACACCTCCGGCTCCTCGGACGCCTCCTCCCCGCGCCCCTCCATCCCTGCGGGGAGGTCCTGGGGGCACAGCGGGGCTGGGGTGGCACCAGGGATCCCCCGGGGTGGCCTTGGGGTGCCCTGGGGCGTGGGGACGCGTGTGGTGTGCGAGGGGGACACAGGGACACACATGGGGCACGTCTGGGGGTGTCACCTCCTCCTCCCCACACCCCTCCAGCCTCATGAGGGGTCCCGAGCAGGGAAAGGGGCTGAGGGTGGCACTGGGGAATGGCTCTGGAAGGACACGCTGGCTGTGGGGTATCCTGGGGTGTGGGGACACGTGTGGTGTGCGAGGGGAGCCCAGGGACACACATGGGGGAACACACGTCTAGGTGCCAGGGAGTGTGGGGCACTTCTGGGGGTGTCACCTCCTCCTCCCCACACCCTCCATCCCCCTGAGGGGTCCCGAGCAGGGAAAGGGGCTGAGGGTGGCCCTGGGGAACGGCTCTGGATGGACGCTCTGGTGTGTCCTGGGGTGTGGGGACACATCTGTGCAGGAGCTGGGGTGCAGAGACGTATGTGGGAAACAACCGCGGGTGTCTTGGGGGTGTGGGGACACGTGTAGGACCCAAAGGCCATCGGTGTGGTGGGGGGACACACGGGGGTCATATCTGGGGTGAACCTGGGGCACGGGGACAGCTGCAGAGCCCACGGGGAGCCCCCACACCCCAACCGGCCCTCACCCCCACAGCCCCCAGACCCACCGTGTTCCATCCCCCGCTGCCCCCAGGCCTCCCCATTCCCCCGTCGGTGCCCCCGTTACCCCCCCAGCGCTCCCGCACCCAGCCCCCGACCTCACCGACCCCCCCGTCCCCCCCCCCCGCCGCTCCCAGACCCTTTTATGGTGTCCCCATGACCCCCCCCGAGCCCCTCCATTGCACCCGCCCCTCTCCGCCCCCCCGGTGCCCCCCAGGTCTCCCCAAATTCCCCAAATCCCCGCTCCCCCCCCTTCCCCCCCCCCCCCCCCCCCCCGCTCTCACCGCACGGCGGCTCCCGGCGGCCCCTGAGGCCCCGCCCCCCGTTGCCATGGGGACGAGGTTCCGCCCACCATGAGGCCACACCCCCTGTTTCGCCCCTCGCTTGGCCACGCCCCCTCCTCTGGGGCCACGCCCCCCGTTGCCCCCGGCCCGTGTGCGGGGCCCGCGACCCCGGAGATTTCCATAAAAAAGGATTTATTGGCACTGCGGGACACCCCCGCTGCGCCCTGGCTTTATTGGCACTGCGGCCTCATCCCCTGCCCGCGTTGGGGACACCCCTCCCGGAGATTTCCATAAAAACGGCTTTATTGGCACTGCGGGACACCCCCCGGCCCCTGCCCACGGCCAGGACACCCTTCCCGTCCCCGCCCTGGGGTCCCCCCGCGTCCCTCACCGGGGGCTTTCCAGCGCCACCGCCCACCACGCTCCGGGGCTGCTCCTGCGCCGCTGCCGGCGGCAGAACGGGCCGGGACCCTCTGGGATCCTCTGGGATCCCCCTGCCGGGGCCCCTGGCACATCCCGGCGCTCAGGATGTGGCACCGGGGCATCCTGGCACCTTCAGGGCTGAGGGGTCACACCGGCACTGCTGCGGGCGCTGGCACAGCCCGGCGCAGGGTGCCAAGGACGCAGCACTGGCAGCCACTGGGGAACCCGGCACTTCCCAGGGCCAGGACTCACCACTGGCAGCCATCAGGGCCCGTGGCACCACCCAGCACATCTGACACACCAGCCACTGGGGCCCCTGGCACACCCCAGTGCTCAGGATGTGCCACTGGCAGCCTCTGGGGAACCCAGCCCTTCCCAGTGCTCAGGACGTGCCACTGGCAGCCTCTGGGGAACCCAGCCCTTCCCAGTGCTCAGGATGTGCCACTGGGGAACCTGGCACACCCCAGTGCCACAACTCACCACCAGCAGCCATCACAGCCTGTGGTACCTCCCAGCACCTCCCGATGCCGCCGTGCCGGGGATTCCCCATCGGCATCCACCCGAGCCCCTGGCACCTCTGGGCGTTCAGGGGCAGAGGGTGGGGGGCTCTGGCCAGCCCAGCTGGGACCCAGTGATGCCAGTGCCAGGGGCAGCGGTGGCTGTGGCCATCCCTGCACCAGTGGTGCCCGTGCCCGTTCCCGTGCCCGTCCCTGTGCCAGTGCCGGTGCCGTGGGTGCGCTCGTGGCGCTCCAGGTGCGTTTTGCGGGTGAAGCCGCGGCCGCAGCGGGCGCAGTGGTGGGGCCGCAGCCCCGTGTGCACGGCCTGGTGCCGGCCCAGGTTGGTCTTGGAGCTGAAGCGGCGCCCGCAGCGGGCACAGGCGTGGGGCCGCGTGCCCGAGTGCACCAGCAGGTGCCGCGCCAGGTGCGCCTTGCGCCCGAAGCCGCGCCCGCACTGGGGGCACGTGAAGGGGCGCTGGGCAGGGGGCACCTGTGGGGGGTCCTGGGTGTGGCCCTGGCCACTTTTGGCACCGGGCACCTGGGGCCGGGGCTGCTGGTCCTGGGCACCGGGCACCTGTGGGGGCTGCAGGAGGGGCAGGGGGTCCTGGGCACAGCCGTGGCTGCCGTTGGCACCGGGCACCTGTGGCAGGAGCTGGGGGTCCTGCACGAAGGGAGGCTCGGCCGTGGGCACCTGTGGGGGGTGCTGGGGGTCCTGGGCCCCGGGCTCCTGTGGGGGCTGCAGGGGGTGCTGAGGGTCCTGGGCACAGCCGAGGGCTTGGCTCTCCAGGTGCTGCCACAGGTGCGACGACGAGTTCTGCCTCCAGGGGATGCCCGTCCCACACTGGGGGCAGATGAGCAGGTTCTCCTCGGCAGGGCCGTCCCCGTCCCCGTCCCGCTGCTCATCCACGTGTCCATTCCCAGCTGCCGGCGCCGCTGCCGTGTGCAGCCCCAGGTGCGACGCCGGGCTCTGCTTCCAGGCGAGGCTCATCTCGCACCCCGGGCAGGGCAGCGGCTTCTCCTGGGCAGGGCCGTCGCCGTGCCCGTCGCCGTGCCCCGGGGCGGGGTCGCCGTGCAGGCGCAGGTGGCGCAGGAGGTGCTGGCGGTGGGCGAAGCGGCGGGCGCAGCGCGGGCAGGGGTGCGGCCGCTCTCCGGTGTGCGTGCGCAGGTGCCGGTCCAGGTGCGTTTTCTTGCGGAAGCGGCGGGCGCAGCGCGGGCAGGGGTAGGGCCGCTCGCCGGTGTGCGTGCGCAGGTGCGAGCGCAGGTGGATGCGCTGGCGGAAGCGGCGGCCGCAGTGCGGGCACGGGAACGGCCGCTCGCCCGTGTGCACCCGCAGGTGCCGCGTCAGGTGCGCCTTCTTCCCGAAGGCCTTCCCGCACTGCGGGCAGCAGAAGGGCCGCGGGCCGGGCTGCGAGCGGCGCCCGCACCCGCCGGGGCCGGGGCTCATCCCCGCGGCCGCGCCGGTGCCGGTGCCCGCCCCGAAGCCGATCCCGATGCCGTCCAGGCGCGGCCCCCAGGCCGGCAGCACGCCGTACCCCAGCTCCTCCGGGCACGGCTCCTCCGCCTTGCAGCCGCCGGCGATCCCCGGGGACCCGGCGGGCTCGGGGGCGAAGGTGCCGGGCAGGGCCGGCGGGGCCAGCGGGGCCCCGGTTCCAGCTGCGGCCGCCCAGGCCTCGGCCTCATCCTCCTCCTCCTCCACCTTCACCTTCCGCACCAGCCACTGCCCTGCGGGGACACGGGAGGGACGTGCCAACGCCAGGGAGTCCCGGCACAGCCACCGCGACACGGCAGCTGCCACCCAAGGCCGTGGAGCTGCCACTGGCACCGGGCACGGGGACCATCGAGGCCATCGGCACCGGGGACGTGGTGACCGTCACTTCGAGGACCTGGCACAGTCACTGGCCCTGGGGACATGGTGACCACCCCCCAAGGACCCAGCACTGCCACAGGCCCAGGACAGGGTGACAGTGACCCCGTGGCCCCAGCGCTCCCGGGACACGCCTGGCACTGCCGCTGTGACCGTCCCTCACCTGAGTCGTGCAGCTCTGGCTCCCCTGGATCATCCTCGGGGGTCACCTCCGCCTTGGGGACCACCAGCCATTCTGGGGGGACAAAGAGGCACAGACGGGTCCCTCCCTGGCTCAGGGGTCCCCGAGCACCCCGCGGGCCCCCCCGAGACCCCCCCGGAATCCCCCAGTGCCCACCTGAGCCGGGGCATCCCGGTGCTTCCATCTCCTCCAGCTCCGTCCTGGCCACGGGGGGACCTGCGGGGGGGGACACGGGGTGAGCCCCCCCAGACCCGAGCTCGGGACCCGCTGCCCACCGGGGGGTTCGGGATCCCCGCGACCCCCGGGCACGGTGGGGCCGGACACTCTCCTGTCCTGCCTGGTGGGTCCGGGGGCTCTGGAGGGGTTCGGGGGCAATCCGGGGGGGTTCAGGGGGGTCAGGCAGGGTTCGCAGGGAGCCGGGGGGCTCTGAGGTGTTCCGCGGGGTTCCCGTGCAGTGGTGCCCCCGTCCTGGTTCCCCAGGAGCTCACGGCCACCCCACCCCGTTCTCCGCCCGCCCTGGGTCCCCCCCGTACCCCCACCCCAGCCCCTTTCGCACCCCCAGCCCCCCTCGGTCGCCCCCCGAGCCGTTTTTGTTCCCCGCTGTCCCCTCCGTGCCCCTTCCCGTCCCCGCCCTCCCATCCTGCCCCTCCCCGCCGGTCCCCCCGCCCTTCCTGCCCCTCCCGGTGCCGTTCCCGCTGCCGATCCCGGTGCCGTTCCCGGTGCCGATCCCGGTCCCGCCCGTACCCGCGGCCTCGGGGCTGCCCCGGCCCCACCGGCGCCGCCGCCGCCGCGCCCCGCCCCCCGCGGTGGCCGCCGGTCCCCCCGCCCCGCCGGGACCGCCCCACCCGTGTCCGCACCCCCCGGGCTCCCCGGTGTGTCCCCGGTGTGTCCCCGTGTCCCCCCCGTGTGTCCCCATGTCCTGCACCCCTGCGCCGAACCGCGTGTCCCCCGTGCAGGGGACACGGACACGACTGGGTTGGGGACAGCATGGGGGGGACATGGGGACATGGACGGGGACACAGGAGGGACATGGGCAGGGACACGGGGGGGACACGGACAGAGACACGGGACAGGGACACGGGGGGGACACGGGACCGGGACACAGGGGGGACATGGACAGGGACACAGGGGGGACATGGACAGGGACACGGGGGGGACACGGACAGGGACAGGAGGACACCGGGGGCCTTGGGGTCACTCAGGGAGACATGGGGACAACAAGGGGCAAGGACACGGGATAGAAACAGGGACACGGAGAGCAGGGGGGGACATGGAGAGCAGGGAGGGACATGGAGGGCATGGGGGGGACATGGAGGACACGGTGTGGGAGGACATGGGAGCACACAGGACCCGACTGTCGGGGGACACGGGGCTGGGAGGGCACAGGAGACATGAGGGGACACAGGACAGGGACGTGCAGGCATTGAGGGGGGGATACAGGGGACACAGGCCGGACACAAGGGGACACGCGACAGGGTCGGGGGGACACAGAGGGCTGAGCGTGAGCAGGACCCGCGGTCCTGCCACATCCGTGTCCCCGCGCCCCGTGCCGGATCCCGGATGTCCCGCGCCATTGCCTTCTCCCAGGAAACGGGGAGATGTCACCCTGGTGTCACCATGCCCCCCCAGGCGCCAGCTGTGCCCAATCGGCGTCACCACAGCTGGTGGCACTTCTGGGGACTTCCCATAAATCCCGGAGCCGCTGGGGCTGGTGAGCCAGAGCTGGGGCCGGCGAGTGGCGCTGGGGTGGGTGACATTGGGGTGAGTGACATTGGGGTGGGTGACATTGAGGTGGGTGACACTGGGGTGGGTGACATTGGGGTGGGTGACACTGGGGTGACCCTGCAGGACCCCCTGGCCACGAGGACACCCCGGGAATTGTGACCTGGATGTCACTTTTGCAGGGACACTGGATCAGCCATGGCCGCGGCGGGGCCGGGGGTCACCGGGGGGGTGGCGGCCATCGCTGCCCTGTGGGTGACAGCCGTGGGGGCAGCCACGGGGTGAGGAACGGGGACGGGGAGTGGGGAATGGGGAATGGGGAATGGGGATGGGAACTGGGAATGGGAACGGGAACGGGGAATGGGGATTGGGAATGGGGATGGGGATGGGAATGGGAATGGGAATGGGAGTGGGAACGGGATGGGAATGGGGAATGGGGAATGGGGAATGGGGAATGGGGATGGGAATGGGGAATGGGGAATGGGAATGGGAACTGGGAATGGGGATGGGGAATGGGGAATGGGGATGGGAACTGGGAATGGGAATGGGAATGGGGAATGGGGATGGGAATGGGAATGGGGGAATGGGGAATGGGGAATGGGAATGGGGATGGGAATGGGGAATGGGGATGGGAATGGGGAATGGGAATGGGACTGGGAATGGGAACAGGAATGGGGATGGGAACGAGAATGGGGAATGGGGATGGGGAATGGGGAATGGGAATGGGAGTGGGAACTAGGAATGGGAATGGGAGTGGAGAAAGGGAAATGGGGAATGGGGAATGGGACAGGGAATGGGTGATGCGAATGCGAATGGGGATGGGGATGGGAATGGGAACAGGGACTGGAAACTGGGAATGGATTTGGGAGCTGGGAAAGAGAACTGGGAATTGAGGCTGCAAAATGGAGATCAGGGCCTGGTACTGGGAATGGGGGTTGGGAGCCAGGAATGGGTGGCAGGAGCTGGAATGGGAGCTGGGATTGTGCTGGGTGCTGGTGGATCCCGGGCGGATCCCGGGGGTGTCCCGGGCAGATCCCGGGCAGATCCCGGTGGATCCCGTCAGATCCCGGTGGATCCCGGGCGGATCCCGGGTGGATCCCGGGCAGATCCCGGTGGATCCCGGGCGGATCCCGGGCAGATCTCGGGTGGATCCCGGCAGATCCCGGTGGATCCCGGGTGGATCCCGGGCGGATCCGGGCGGATCCCGGGCGGATCCCGGGTGGATCCCGGGCGGATCCCAGGTGGATCCCGGCAGATCCCGGTGGATCCCGGGTGGATCCCGGCGGATCCCGTGGCTGCCCGCAGGCGCTGGTGCGAGCGGACGGTGCTGGTGACGGAGCAGGAGGAGGTGACGCCGCGGCGCGAGGCCGCGGTGCCGTGTCCCAGTTTGTACCAGTACAGCCTGGCCGGGTGGCGCCTGGACCGGGACCGCACGCGCCGGGAGCGCGGGAGCCCCCCCGGGGACAGCGACCCCGAGCCCGCCCTGTGCTACATCTACCGGTGAGCCCGGGGGGGTGGCACCGGGGGCACCGCGGGACGCTGGGTGACACCGGCTGTCCCCACAGCCCCCCGGAGATGCGGCCGGTGGCCCGGAACCGCACGGAGCGCGGCTGCTGTCCCGGCTGGAGCGGCGCCCGCTGCACCGAGGGTCAGTGAGGGGCGACACGGGGGTGGCACACGGGGACATCCCTGCTGTGCCATTCCCACTGGGAGCTGGGACGGGCGTCACTCCCACCGTGTCATTCCCACCGTGCCATTGGCACCGTGCCATTCCCACCGTGTCACTCCCACCGTGCCATTCCCACCGTGTCACTGGCACCGTGCCATTCCCACCGTGCCATTCCCACCGTGTCACTCCCACCGTGCCATTCCCACCGTGTCACTGGCACCGTGCCATTCCCACCGTGCCATTCCCACCGTGTCACTCCCACTGTGCCATTCCCACCGTGTCATTCCCAGCAGGGACTGGGAGAGGGACTGGATGCCAGGATGGGAGGTGGAATGAGAACTGGGAGCCGGGATGGGAGCTGGTACTGGTTCTAGGATGGGAACTGGTAACTGGGACTGGTGCTAGGATGGAAACTGGGATGGGAACTGGGAGCTGGGACTGGTTCTAGGATGGAAAATGGGAGTCAGGCTGGGAGTTGGGATGAGTGTCATTCCCACCACGTCATTCCCGCTGTGGCATCCTCACTGTGCCATTCCCTCTGGGTGCTGGGACAGCTGCTGGGGTCCATGCCACCCCCGTGCCCCTCGGTGTCACCGCTGTGCCCGTCCCGCAGGCCCCGGCTCCCTGGGCCGCTGTTTCAGCGCGTGGCAGTGCCAGGACAGCGCCGGCCACAACGGCAGCGCCATGAGCCGCGCCGAGTGCTGCCAGCGGGCCTGGGGACACAGCTGGCACCGCGGGGACACCGGGGCGCCCTGCCTGCCCTGCACCCGCCTGCCCCTGGGCGGGGACGGGGGCTCCCCGCGCCACCGCAGCCCCCCGGCCACGTGCCAGGCCTGGGCAGGGTCCCGCATCCGAACCTTCGACGGGCGGCACCTCGGGGTCACCGGGACCTGCTGGTACAGCCTGGCCACCGCCACCGACGGCACCTGGGATGTCACCATCGGCCTGGCACACCCACGGGTACCGGGGGGCACGAGGGGGGCACTCAGAGTCACTGCCGGCCGGGAATGGGGCTGGGGTGGATGGCGGGGACAGGGATGGGGGACAGCGCCTGGGATGTCACCGTCAGACACACGGACACTGGACAGGGGGACAGGAGGGGTCACCTGGGTCACTGCTCCTGTTCCCGGGGGGGAATGGGGCTGGGAGCTGAGATGGGTGATGGGGTGGGACTGGGATGGGAGCTGGGGTGGAGTTTTGGGGCTGGGATGGGTTTTGGGGCTGGGATGGGTTTGGGACCTGGGATGGGTTTTGGGACTGGAATGGGTTTTGTGGCTGGGATGGGTTTGGGACCTGGGATGTGTTTGGGATGGCACACCCATGGGTCCATCCCTGGTGGCCGTGGCACACATGAGTGTCCTGTCACCATCCCCGCTGTCCCTGGCACACCTGAGTGTCCCAGTGCCACCCCCTGCCCAGGAGCTGCACATGACCTTCGGGACGGACACAGTGGTGGCCCAGGGACGGAACGTGTCAGTGAACGGGGCAGCGGTGCCAGAGGGACGCCCCTACCTGCACAAAGGTGAGGTCCCCAAGGTCCCCGAGGTCCCCAAGGCCACCAGGCTGGGGCAGGGTGGGGATGAGCCCCCAGCACCACCAGGAAACACCAGAACACCGTGATCAACCAGCGGCCACCGGGATCCCTGTCCCCATCGTGTCCCCATCGTGTCCCCATCCTGTCCCCATCCTGTCCCCATCCTGTCCCCATCCCTCCCCATCCCTTGCACAGGGCTCGGTGTCACCTGGCCGGGTGACTGGGTGGCCGTGGCCAGCAGCCTGGGCGTGCGGGTGGCCTGGGACGGGCACGTGGCAGTGACGGTGACGGTGGAGCCCGAGCTGCGCGGTGGCACCTGGGGGCTCTGTGGCACCTACACCGACGACCCCGCAGGTGAGTCCCACACACCCAGTGCCACCCCCGCCCCACCTGGGTGCCACCCGCGTGCCCCCGCCCTGCCTGTGTCCCCAGATGACTTCCTGCTCCCCGATGGGGACATCGCTGCCATCGCCGCCACCTTCGCCAGCGCCTGGAAGGTGCCGGTGGCCGGCACGGAGGTACCCGAGGGGGGTCAGGGTGACACCCCGTGCCCTCTGGGGGTCCCGTGGGGTCGCCCCCGCGCTGAGGGACCCCCGGCTCAGCCCCCGTGCAGGGACGTGCCCGAGGGTGGCCCCAGGTGTGGCCCAGGGGAGGTGACAGCGGCGGTGGCCACGTGCGGGCGGCTGCTGGCCCAGCCCTTCCGGCAGTGCCACGGCGAGGTCAGCGGTGCCAGGGGGGCTTGGGAGGGTCCCGGGGGGTCCATGAGGTCCCGGGAAGCACCGGGAAGCTCCTGGGAGTTCTGGGGGATCCCAGAGTTGTTCTGGGATGTCCTGGGGACTTTTGGGGCGTTTGGGAAGGTCCCGGGGGATTCCAGAGAGTCCTGGGGAGTCCGGGAACTTCCCGTGGGGTTCTGCAAGATCCCGGGGGGTCAGCGGGGTCAGGAGTCCTGGGGTGTCCTGGGGATTCCGGGAGGTCCTGGAAGGTCTGGGGGATTCCAGAGGGGGGTATCCTGAGGGAGGTCCTGGGGTCTTCTGGGCTGTCCTGGGATGACCTGGGATGTCCTGGGGTCTTCTAGGGTCTTCTGGGATGTCCTGGGGTCTTCTGTGATGTTCTGGGGTCTTCTGGGATGTCCTGTGATGTTCTGGGATGTTCTGGGCTGTTCTGGAGTCTTCTAGGGTCTTCTAGGGGGTCTTTGAGGATTCTCACTGCTGCTCTCCAACCCAGGTGGACCCCAGCGGGTTCTATGCAGCGTGTGTGGCACTGCTGTGTGGGGACGTGGACCCCCTGTCCTCCCCCGATCCCCTGTCACCCCCCGGTCCCCTGTTCCCCCCCGATCCCCTGTCACCCCCCCGGTCCCCTGTCACCCCCCGAACCCCTGTCACCCCCCGGTCCCCTGTCACCCCCCGGTCCCCTGTCATCCCCTGGTCCCCTGTCACCCCCCGATCCCCTGTCACCCCCCGATCCCCTGTCACCCCCCGGTCCCCTGTCACCCCCCGAACCCCTGTCACCCCCCGGTCCCCTGTTCCCCCGCGGTCCCCTGTCACCCCCCGATCCCCTGTCACCCCCCGGTCCCCCGCCCGCCGCCGCCTGTGCCACGTTCGCCGCCTACGCCCGGGAGTGCTCCCGCCGCCAGCTCGATGTCCCCTGGCGCCGCCCCGGCCTCTGCGGTAGGAAGCGGGGCTGTCCCCTCGCCGCCCCCTCCCCGCCGTGCCGCCGGTGCCACCGCGGTGTCGCGTGTCCGCAGAGCGCCGCTGCGAGGCGGGGCAGCGCTTCTCGGACTGCGTGTCGCTGTGCCCGGTCACCTGTGGCACCGCGGCCGGCGCCGAGCCGGGCCCGTGCCGGCGCCACTGCCACGGCGGCTGCGAGTGCGGCCCGGGGCTGGCCCGGGACGGCCCGCGCTGCGTCCCCGCGGCCGCCTGCCCCTGCCACCACCGGCGACAGCGCTACGAGCCCGGCCAGAGCATCCGCCAGCGCTGCAACCGCTGGTGGGTGGCACCGCCGTGACAGCGGCGGCTCCGGGCTGGGGACACCCACTGGGGGCGACCCCGCTGATGGGCAGCCCCAGGGCCCCCTTTGGCGTGTCCCCCCCATCCTGGTGACCTCCATGGTGTCCCCTCACCCCGGGTCCCTGTAGAGTGCCACCCTTTATCCCAGGTGTCCTGTGATGTCCCCTACTGTTCCCTGCCTCGTGTCTCACATCCTGGGGTCCCCTACAGGTGTCCCCCTCATCCTGGTGACCCCCATGGTGTCCCCTCACCCCGGGTCCCTGTAGAGTGTCCCCCTTTATCCCAGCTCCTCTGTGATGTCCCCCACTGTCCCAGTGTCCCCTGCCACGTGTCCCCCCCAGCCTGGGGTCCGCTCCAGGTGTCCCCCCCCAGCCTGGAGTTCCCCGCGGTGTCCCCGCGTTACCCCGGGGTCCCCTGCAGTGTCCCCGCTTCCCTCAGCTCCCCCCCTCGCTGACCCCGAGGTGCCCCCGGTGTCCCCGTTGTGACCGATGTGAACGGTGTCCCCGTTGTGACCGGTGTTCCCGGTGTCCCCGTTGTGACCGGTGTCCCCGGTGTCCCCGGTGTCCCCAGCACGTGCGAGGGTGGCCGCTGGCGCTGTGAGCAGCAGCGGTGCCCGGCCGAGTGCGCGGTGCTGGGGGGACCTCACTTTGTCACCTTCGACCGCCGCCGCTTCTCCCTGCCGGCCACCTGCGCGCACACCCTGGTGGAGGTGAGGGGACACGGGGGACATCGCGGGTGGCCGAGCGGTGACGGGGTCGTGCTCTGGTAGCGGCCGTGGTGTTGTGTTGGTGACGGGGAGGTGGCCGCGGTGGCCGCGGTGGCCATGGGGGTGACAGGAGGTGGCCGCGGTGGCCGTGGGGTGACAGGAGGTGGCCGCGGTGGCCATGGGGGTGACAGGAGGTGGCCGCGGTGGCCGCGGTGTCAGGGCTCCGCCGGGGGTGTCACCGTGTCTCTGTCCCCAGGACTTCGTGGCGGGGCGGCTGCTGATCACAGCCGAGCACGAGCCGTGTGACAGCCACCTGGGCTGTCCCCGCAGCCTCACTGTCACCACCAACCGCACCACGGCGCGGCTCCACGGCACAGGTGACACACCTGGACAGGACAGGGCCCCGGACCGGGACTGGCGTTGTCCCCACACCCCGGTGGTGTTGTGGCAGCCGCCCCAGTGCCTGTCCCCAAGTGTCGCTGTGGCAGTGGTCTCACCCCTGTGCCCACCCCCTGTCCCCACGGCGGTGGGTGACATCCCAGTGCCCGTTCCCCTGTTCCCACGGCGGTGGGTGACATCCCAGTGCCCGTTCCCCTGTTCCCACGGCGGTGGGTGACATCCCAGTGCCCGTTCCCCTGTCCCCACGGCGGTGGGTGACATCCCAGTGCCCACCCCCTGTCCCCACGGCGGTGGGTGACATCCCAGTGCCCACCCCCTGTCCCCACGGCGGTGGGTGACATCCCAGTGCCCGTTCCCCTGTCCCTACGGCGGTGGGTGACATCCCAGTGCCCGTTCCAAGGCTCCGTGGCAGCGGGGGCCGCTCCGGTCCCTGTCCCTGCTGTCCCCACGCTGCCATCACTGATCCCACCCCGGTGGCCGCCCCATGGTGCCACTGCTGTCACCCTCAGGGGAGGTGACAGTGGCCGGGCGGGAGGTGACGCTGCCCTTCTCCGGTGCCGAGCTGAGCATCCGCCGCGCGTCCTCGGCCTTCCTGCACCTGCAGCTGCCCGAGGCGCACCTGCTCTGGGGCCTGGGGACCCCCGACACCTTCATCACCCTCCAGCCCGCCATGGCCGGCGCGGTGAGAGCGACCGCCGGGAGCCGCGGGTGTCCCTGCAGGGTGGAACCGCTGGGATGGGGCTGTGATGGGATCTGGGATGGGGCTGAGCTAGGATGGGGCTGAGCTGGGATGGGGCTGAGCTGGGATCTGGGATGGAACCGCTGGGATGGGGCTGAGCTGGGATCTGGGATGGAACCGCTGGGATGGGGCTGTGCCAGGCTGTGCCCTGGGATGGAGCACCTGGGATGGGGCTGTGCCAGGATCTGCCCTGGGATGGGGCCTCTGGGATGGAGCTGGGCTCTCCTCCGGAATGGAGCCGATGGAATGAAGCCGTGCCGGGCTGTGCTGAGGGATGGAGCCGCTGGAATGAAGCCGTGCCGGTCTCTGCCCTGCTCCCGGCAGGTGCGGGGGCTCTGCGGGACCTTCAACGGGGACCAGCGCGACGAGTTCACCACGCCGGAGGGGGACGTGGAGCCGGGGGTCGCCGCCTTCGCCAACGCCTTCCGGGCGGCCGGAGCGTGCCCGGCGCTGCCCCCCCGCATTCCCGACCCCTGCGACGGCTTCCCCGGGAGCCGGGAGCGCGCCGAGGCCGCCTGCGCCGTGCTCATGGGGCCGGCCTTCCAGGTGAGCCCCGCACGGGGCACAGGCGACGCGGCTGTGGCAGGGTCCCCTCCGGCGCAGCTGTGACGGCCGTGGCAATGTCCCCTCCGGCCCAGCCGTGTCACCGCGCCGTGGACCCGGAGCCGTTCCTGGAGCTGTGCCGCTGGGACGTGTGCGCCTGCCGGGAACGGGACCGGGAGCAGGAACGGGAGCGGTGCCTGTGCCCCGCGCTCGGCGCCTACGGCCGGGAATGCGCCCGGGAGGGAACCGAGCTGGAGTGGAGGAACCGGAGCCTCTGCGGTGGGATGGGACAATGGGATGATGGGATGATGGGATAACGGGATAGTGGGATAATGGGATAATGGGATGGGATAACGGGATAATGGGATAATGGGATGGGATAACAGGATAACGGGATAATGGGATGGGATAATGGGATAATGGGATAATGGATGGGATGGGATTGGATTGGATGGGATGGGATGGGATGGGACCGATGGGAATGGGAAAGGGAATGGGAATGGGAATGGGAATGGGAATGGGGATGGGGTGGGAATGGGGATGGGATGGGATGGGATGGGATGGGATGGAAATGGGGACGGGATGGGATGGTGTTGGAACGGGAGCGAGTGTTTTTCATCCTCCCCAACAGATGGGATGGGATGGGATGGCATGGCATGGGACCGTAGGGATGGGGTGGGAATGGGGATGGGATCAGTGGGATGGGATGGGATGGGTTTGGTGTCAGGGTGAGGAATGGGAAAGGGACGGGATGGGAGGGGACATGGATGGGATGGGGACGGGATGAGGTGACATCTGCCCCCCCAGTGACCCCCCCATGTCCCCCCAGACGAGCCGTGTCCCGGGGGGCAGCAGTACCGGGACTGCGGGGGTCCCTGCGGCCGCTCCTGCTCAGAGCCCCCCGGAGCCAGTGACTGTCTCCCTCCGGACACCCTGTGCGTCCCCGGCTGTCGCTGTCCCCCGGGGCTGCTGCTGGCGCAGGGCGGGCAGTGTGTGCCCCCCGCCGCCTGCCCGTGCCCCCGCGGCGCCCGCCTGTACCCGCCCGGTGCCCGCATCCGCCGCGGCTGCCAGGCCTGGTGGGTCCCGGGAATCTGGGGGTCGCGGGGAGGTTCGGGGGGCCGGAGGGTCACCCACAGGACGGGGGTCCCCGGGCAGAGTGTGGCGGTGACGGTGACGCGTGATGAAAACCCCTCCAGCCCGGTGTGACACCCCGCGGGACGGGGGGGCTTTTGTCCCGTGTCCCACCGTGGGGACAGCGACGGGGCCGCGGCACAACGGGGGAGCGGGGGGACCTGGTTTGGGGGTCTCGGTGGGATGTGGGTTCTGGGGATGGGGGTGCAGGGCGCCGGTGGGATTTGGGTGCTGGGAGATGAGGATGGGGGTGCAGGGACCCCCATTGTTGTGGGGAGATGAGGGGTGGGGATGGGGACATGGGGACTGCGGTATGGGGGTCTCAGCGGAATGGGGGGGCTTGTGCTTGGGGGACCCCAATGAGGGGGACTCGGAGAGTTGGAGGGAGCTGGAGATGGGGGTGGGGATCCCGGGGAGGGGGGGTTCGGTGGGGTTTGGAGGGCTCGGAGGGTTGGAGGGTGATGGAGATGGAGGTGGGGACCCCGGGGAGGGTTCGGTGGGATTTGGGGGCTCCGAGGGTTGGAGGGTGATGGAGATGGAGGTGGGGACCCCGGGGAGGGTTCGGTGGGATTTGGGTTCCGGAGTTTGGGGCGGGGGTTCCCGCCGAGGGGCCTCGCACGGACGGGGTCCCTCCCGCCCCGCAGTGTGTGCGCGGGGGGCTCGTGGCGCTGCGCCCCCGCCCCGTGTCCCCCCGGGCCGCGCTGTCCCCCGGGGCTGCTGCACTCGCCCGGCTCCTGCCTGCGCCGCTGCGACCCCGCCGAGCCCTCCGGCACCTGCGGCGGCCCCGCCGACGGCTGCGTGTGTCCCCCCGGGACCCTGTTCCTGGTGGGTGACACCCCGGGGGATGGGGGCGGTGGGACCCCCCCGAGCCCCCCTCACCGCGGTCCGGCGCAGGGCGGGCGCTGCGTGTCGCCGGAGGAGTGTCCCTGTCACCACGGCGGGCGGCTGTACCCGCCCAACGCCACCATCGCCCGCGACTGCAACACCTGGTGGGACCCCCGCGCACCCCCGGACCCCCGAGACGCCCCGGGCCCCCCGCCGGCCCCCGCGGTGGCACCGAGCCTGTCCCCGCAGCGTGTGCCGGGGGCAGCGGTGGCACTGCGGGCGCCAGGAGTGCGCGGGGACCTGCGTGGCCACGGGGGACCCGCACTATGTCACCTTCGACGGCCGCGCCTTCACCTTCGCGGGGGACTGCGAGTACCTGCTGGCGCGAGAGGCCACCGGGCTGTTCGCTGTCACCGCCGAGAATGTCCCCTGCGGGGCCAGCGGCGTCACCTGCACCAAGTCCGTGGTGGTGGCCATGGGGAACACCGTGGTGCACATGCTGCGGGGTGAGGGGACACGGGGGACACGAGGGACATGGGGGACATGGGGGACATGGGGGACACGGGAGACAGGGGGGACATGGGGGACACGGGGGACATGGGGGACACGGGGGACATGGGGGACATGGAGGACACGGGGGACATGGGGGACACAGGGGACATGGGGACATGGAGGACACGGGGGACATGGGGGACACAGGGGACATGGGGGACACAGGGGACATGGGGGACATGGAGGACACGGGGGACATGGGGGACACAGGGGACATGGGGACACGAGGGACACAGGGGACATGGGGGACATGGGGGACACGGGGGACACGGGGGACATGGAGGACACGGGGGACATGGGGGACACAGGGGACATGGGGACACGGGGGACATGGAGGACACGGGGGACATGGAGGACACGGGGGACATGGGGGACACAGGGGACATGGGGACACGAGGGACACAGGGGACATGGGGACATGGGGGACACGGGAGACAGGGGGGACATGGGGGACACGAGGGACATGGGGACAGGGGGGACACGGGGGACACGGGGGACATGGGGGACACGGGAGACACGGGGGACATGGGGGACATGGGGGACACGGGGGACATGGGGGATACAGGGGACATGGGGACACGAGGGACACAGGGGACATGGGGACATGGAGAGGACACGAGGACCTGTGGGTGTCACCCGCGGTGACATCCCGGCTCGGTCGCGGTGGGGTGGGGGCTGCAGAGGGTGGGGACCCGAGGGGACACGGGGGATGCACGGGAGGACATGGGGGGCCGTGGGGGGACACGGAGGGACACGTGGGGGTACACGGGGGGTGACCCTCGGTGCCACCCCGGCAGGACGAGAGGTGACAGTGAACGGGGTGGCCGTGAGACCCCCCAAGGTGTTCGGGGGCTCGGGGCTGGCGCTGCAGCGCGCGGGGCTCTTCCTGCTGCTCCTGACGCGCCTGGGGCTGGCCGTGCTCTGGGACGGAGGTGAGACCCGGGGGGACACGGGGGGACACGGGGGGACACGGGGGACACGGGGGGACATGGGACTGGCCGTGCTCTGGGACGGAGGTGAGACCCGGGGGGACACGACGGGACACGGGGGGACATGGGGGGACATGGGGGACACGGGGGGACACGGGGGCACACGGGGGACACGGGGGGACACGGGGGGACACGGGGGTGGCCGTGCTCTGGGACGGAGGTGAGACCCGGGGGGACACGAGGGGACACGGGGGGACACGGGGGTGGCCGTGCTCTGGGATGGAGGTGAAACCCGGGGGGACACGGAGGACACGGGGGACACGGGGGGACACGGGGGGGACAGGGGGGGACACGGGGGAACACGGGGGGACACGGGGGGACACGGGGGGACATGGGACTGGCCGTAGTCTGGGACGGAGGTGAGACCCGCGAGGACACGGGGGGACACGGGGGGACACGGGGGGACACACGGGACACGGGGGGACACGAGGTGACACGGGGGACACGGGGGTGGCCGTGCTCTGGGACGGAGGTGACACCCGGCGGGACACGGGGGGACACGGGGGGACACAGGGGGGACACGGGGGGACACGGGGGTGGCCGTGCTCTGGGACGGAGGTGAGACCCGGGGGCACACGGGGGACACGGGGGGACATGGGGGGACACGGGGGCACACGGGGGACACGGGGGGACACGGGGGTGGCCGTGCTCTGGGACGGAGGTGACACCCGGGGGGACACGGGCGGGGGTCCCAGTGCCGGGGGCCTGCGGGGGATCCCCGGCGCTGCTGCTGCCAAGGCGGTGCCACCACGGAGGGGTCACCACGCGGGGTCCCCGGTGCCGCATGGGGTCCGCGGTGCCGGTGGCAGCACGGGGGGGTCCCGGGGGTCCCGGGGGGGTCCCGGGCCCCGCTGGTGCCCCCCTGGCAGCCGCGGTGCCCGCAGGGACCCGCGTGTACGTGCGCGTGTCCCCGCGGCTGCGCGGCCGCCTGGCCGGGCTCTGCGGGAACTTCGACGGCGACGCCGAGAACGACTTCGGGAGCCGGGACGGGGCCCTCGAGGCCACCCCCGAGATCTTCGGGGACTCCTGGCGCCTCAGCCCGCTCTGCCCCGAGGCCGACGGCCACCGCCCGCACCCCTGCGAGGTGCCCGGACAGGGGACAGGGGGGACATGGGGGACATGGGGGACGTGGGGGGACAGCGGTGACACGGACAGAGGTGGGGGATTGACAGGGGTACAGGGAACTGGATGGGGACACCGGGGGACACGGGGAGACACAGGGGGACACAGGGAGCACTGGGAGGGGGACACTGGGGATGGACGGGGTGGCACAGACGGTGGCAGGGGGACATGGGAAGCTGGCAGGGGGACACTGGAGGGCACAGAGCTGGCAGGGGGACACGGGGAGCATTGGCAGGGGGACACTGGGGATGGACAGGGTGGCACAGACGGTGGCAGGGGGACACGGGGAGCTGGCAGGGGGACACTGGGGATGGACAGGGTGGCACAGACGGTGGCAGGGGGACACGGGGAGCTGGCAGGGGGACACTGGAGGACACAGACGGTGGCAGGGGGACACAGGGAGCTGGCAGGGGGACACTGGAGGACACAGAGCTGGCAGGGGGACACTGTGGGTTACAAAAGGACGGGGCCTGGGATGGCCCAGATCAGTCAAATCCCGGACGGGAGGAGGAGGAGGAGGAGGCGGTGCCTTGGTCCGGGCTGGAATCCCCCGGAATTCCCATCCCCGGCACTCCGGGTGCGCCCGCCCCTGCCCGAACCGGGACAAGGCGGGGACACGGAGCCAGCGGGGCCCGGCTGGGGACACCCGGGGGTCTGACACGGGGGTGTCCCCTCCAGGAGAGCCCCCAGCGCTCGGCCTGGGCGCGGGGGGCGCTGCGGGGTCCTGCGGCACGAGCTCTTCGCCCCCTGCCACGAGCTGGTGCCGCCGCAGCGCTTCTACGAGTGGTGCCTGTTCGACGCCTGCGGGTGAGTTTGGGGGGCTCGGGGGGCTCCCCAGGCCCCAGGGGGGTCCCGGGCCCCGTCCCACGGCGCGTGCCCCAGGTGTGACAGCGGCGGGGACTGCGAGTGCCTGTGCACGGCCCTGGCCGCCTACGCTGAGGAGTGCGGGCGGCGCGGGAGAGCCCTGCGCTGGCGGAGCCAGGGGCTGTGCCGTGAGTGCGGGGGCACCGGGGGCACCGGGGGTGCGGAGGGCCGGGGGACACGGGGATACCGGGAGCGACCTGGGGTACGGGGGAACTGGGGGGTACAGGGGGCACAGGGGGCTGTGGGGCAATGGGGGGCACGGGGGTCCAGGGGGCACGGGGGGTGCCGGGGGACTGGGGGGCTACCGAGGATACGGGGGGGGTACAGGGGGTGCGGGGGGCTGGGGGACACGGGGGCACCGGGAGCGACCAGGGGTACCGGGGGGTGCCGGGGGACTGGGGGGTACCGGGGGTACGGGGGGCACAGGGGGCACGGGGGGTACCAGGGGGCACAGGGGGCTGTGGGGCATGGGGGACACTGGGGGTGCGGGGTCTGGGGGGCACGGGGGTACCGGGAGCGACATGGGGTACCGGGGGACTGGGGGGGGCACGGGGGTCCAGGGGCGTGCTGGGGTCTCTGCACCCCCATTCTCATCTCCCAGCACCCAAATCCCACGGCGGGCTGGGGAACACGGAGGGTCCCGGGGGTCCAGGGGGTACCGGGGGCTGGGGGACACGGGGGGGGTCCCATCCTGCCCCCGCGCTGGTGGAGCCGGGGCTGTGCCGTGGGTCTGGGGGCGCTCAGGATGGCACAGGAGGGCCCGGGGGGAGCCCGGGGGGGGCTTGGGGACACGGGGAGGTCCGGGCTGAGCCCCCGGGGGGATGTGCCGGGGTTGGGGAGCGGGCAATGGGTCTGGGGGTGCAGGAGCCCCCCATGGGGCTATGGGGCACGGTGGGCTGTGGGGTGAGGGGGGTGCAGGAGCCCCCCACGGGGCTGTGACACTGAGGGGGTCCCAGGCTGTGGGTGGGGGTCCCAGCCCCCCTGACCCCCCGCTCTCCGCAGCCCTGCAGTGCGAGGGGGGGCAGCAGTACAGCCCCTGCGGGCCCCCCTGCCCCCCCACCTGCCGCGACCTCGGCCGGGAGCCCCCCGAGCTCTGCGCGGCCCTGGGGTGCCTCGAGGGCTGCTTCTGCCCCCCCGGGAGGGTCCTGCACGGTGAGGGGGGGCACAGCGCGGGGGGGGGGAGGGGATGGAAGGGGTTTGGGGGGCTGGGGCTGGGGGCTGGGGGGTCCGGGAGGGGCTGGGAGGGGGCTCTGGGGGACGGATGGGATTTGGGGGTCCGGGAGGGGCTGGGGGGGGCTGGGGGGTGCTGGGGGGGTCTTGGGGGGACTGGGGGGTCGCGGTGCCACCCCTGTGCCCCCCCCCCCCAGACGGGCAGTGCCTGGAGCCCCCCGCCTGCCCCTGCTTCTGGGACGGCTTCGCCTTCCCGGCCGGGGCCAGCGTGAGCCAGGGCTGCAGCAACTGGTGAGGGACTGGGGACGCTGGGGGACACTGGGGACACTGGGGACACTGGGGACACTGGGGACACTGGGGGACACTGGGGACACTGGGGACACTGGGGACACTGGGGATACTGGGGGATACTGGGGACACTGGGGACACTGGGGACACTGGGGACACTGGGGGATACTGGGGGACACTGGGGACACTGGGGGACACTGGGGGACACTGGGGACACTGGGGACACTGGGGGACACTGGGGACACTGGGGACACTGGGGGCACTGGGGGGCACTGGGGACACTGGGGGACACTGGGGGACACTGGGGGATACTGGGGGACACTGGGGGACACTGGGGGACACTGGGGGATACTGGGGGATACTGGGGAACACTGGGGACACTGGGGACACTGGGGACACTGGGGACACCGGGGACACTGGGGACACTGGGGGATACTGGGGACACTGGGGACACCGGGGGAGACTGGGAGCACTGGGGACACTGGGGACACTGGGGACACTGGGGGACACTGGGGGACACTGGAAGCGCGGGAACGGCGTGCTGGGGGACACTGGGACAGTGGGACAGTGGGACACCGAGACACCAGGATATGGGGACACCAGGACACCGGGACACTGTGACATTGGGATGTGGGGACCCAGACACACCGGGGAAATGGGATATTGGGGTGCGGGGATCCCAGGACATTGGGACAGCAGGACACGGAGACACTGGGATCTGGGACACCGGGATACCGGGACACTAGGACCGCAGGGACAGCAGGACACTGACACTGGGACAGCAGGATAGTGGGACACTGGGACAGCAGGACACTGACACTGGGACAGGGGCACACCGGGGCATGGGGGGACACAGACCCCGTTCCCCCGCGATCCCGCCCGTGTCCCCCGCTCAGCACGTGCGTGGCGGGGCGCTGGCGGTGCCCCCCGAGCCCGGCCCCGTGCCCCGCCGCCCCCGGCTGCGCCCCCTGGGAGTTCCGCTGCCGGGCCGGGGGGCTCTGCGTGCCCGGGGCCTGGCTCTGCGACAACGAGGACGACTGCGGGGACGGCTCGGACGAGCTGTGCGACCCCCCCTGCGCCCCGCAGCAACCCCGCTGCCCCGGGGGGCGCTGCCTGCCCTGGGGGGCG